>JAULBZ010003254.1:0-16832 GCA_032360805.1 Neoturris breviconis
GCAGTTGCATCAGAAGCTGCTGTACCATTCATTTCAATGGCTGGATCAGATTTTGTTGAAATGTTCTCAGGTAATGTGCCAAGTAAAATGTTTTATCGACTAGCCTACAATTATGACCTTGATTTGATAGTCTTTGAGAATCCCAGACTATTCAGGACTCCAATACATGTGCACTGATGTTCATATGAAATAATTGATTAACTTCATCACCACAGAGAATTAGTTGCAAGATCATTGCTTTAAGGGAAGAAACATTCGTGAGAAGAAACTTTCGCGAATATTGCGAATTTATAGAATTATGGTATGATTATATCTATGGTTATGGTTTATGGTTATGGTTTATGGTTATAGTTTATAGTTACGGTCATAGTTAAGATTTTTAGGATTGGCTATTGCTATCCCTTTGGGGCAGCCACTTACTTTTCTTAATAGACCATGTTCCCGAAGTGAACAAAAAATCATGGTACTATCTTGAAATTTGGGATCAGCATTTTAAGCAATATTACAAGACTGCTGGCCAATGCTTTCCGATTTTGTCGACCTGGGACCGAGTATTGATAAAGGATTCTTAGAAAACTCTTGAATTGATTTCTATGAAAATTTGATCACATTCACCAAAATTATATATTCATATATAATATATATATTACATTCAATATTAAATAATAATGTATTAAATATTCACTTAAGTCATAAATAGTTGACTTAGAAAATTTTCAGAATTGGCTATGAGACTTTGACTACAGTCATAATGAGACTGACATTCACTAAAATGATAAAGAAATATTCATTTAAATCATAGATAGTTAACTATATAAATAGTTACTGTTTATAAGGATTTGACCCGAATTACATTTGGACTTTATGAAAATTAACTTTTGAGACCATGAATCTTTTTTGGCGGCCATATTGTATTTTAGGGAAGCTTCCTCCTCAATTTTTGAGATAATAAGAGATATTCTTTATAAAAATTATTTTTAAAATTTTAAGAATTAAATTCCCCATTTTGATTTTGGGAAGCTTCCTTCTTCAATTTCTTTTTTATATAAAACATTAAAAAGCAATTAGGGAATTATTATAATTATTTAATTTTTAAAGAAAATGTGTTCTGTTGTTCTTTGAAAGAGCATGTCAAATGGTGACTGCTTACATCATCTATTATTCCTGTTGTTTCAGAACTGAAGCTCTAACCTACGGTAAAGCTTTCATTGAATCCTGTGTACAAATGAACTGATCAATTAACGATTATTTTCCTTCTATTCAGGTGTTGGTTCAGCACGTGTTCGTGATTTATTTAAACAAGCACGCAAAAGATCACCATGCATTGTTTATATTGACGAAATTGATGCGATAGGAAGATCAAGAAGAGAATCGTAAGTGCCATATAGAAGCAGTGGATAAGAGCGAATAATCACTGTGAAGGAGAATGTTTTGAGCATAATATCAGGCTATAAAGTCCGATGCTGCACACCAAAACCATGTTTCCACAGTATTTTCTCTTATTGTAAGCGCCGTAAAAGTACTTTGATGTTTGTTGTTTAAGGCTATGGATTGTCACGTTGCATCAAAACTTGCAAAAAAATTTCAGCATAAGCCAAAAGAAGACATTCTATTTATATGAACTAACATCACGGGATGTGACATCAATTTTCTACCATTCGAATGTCTTGTTTTGGCTTTCACAGCAATTCTTTTGCCTAGTAGAAACCGACTTTTACTGTTGGTTGGATACTATACTTTGTTGCAATAACATAGTGTTAAAATGAAGAAACTTTTGTTTATGGAAAAATGGATCAAATAATCAACTTTCTAATTTCTTTGCCCTTCTTTGTAGATACTATATTATATGTGAAGAAAACTAGTCTTTTAAGTCTGAAAATAACTGTCAGATATCACTGTGGAGGAGTGCTTTTTATTCCCCCACAGGTGATGTTATATTCATACAAAGTTATATTCAAACTTGGTCTTTTATCAATTAATTTATCAAACAATCACCATGGAGGAACATTGTTTAAGCATTGCTTCAGTCAGTCTATAGAGTCTGAAGCTACGCTCAAAAATTCCTCCTCCACAGTGATTATTTGCTCTTATTTCAAACACTGTAGAGTATCTTCTGGCGGTAACAGTGAACAAGAAAATACACTTAATCAACTTCTTGTTGAAATGGATGGTAAGAAATTTAGTGATCATCTGTAAAATCTTAATGTAGAGTACTGCTGAGTCAGCGATCTTACAAATAATTGATTTCTTATTTGTACTCCAGATACCAATTTTTATTGTGGATTTATTTCAAACCTCAAAATAACGGTCGGACATCACCTGTGGAGAAGTATTTTTTATTGTAGTTTGTGGCTTAAGCTGAATATTGTACTAAAAAAATACACTCCTCCACATGTAATGTCCGACTGTTATTTTAAGGCTTGAAAGTCATCCAATTTTGAAAAAATAACTTGGAGATCTTGTAATGGAGTCGAAATAGGAGTAAATAATCACTGTGGGAGGGATGTTTGAGCATAGCTTCAGACTTTGTAGTCTGAATCTATGCTCCAAAACTAATCTTCCACAATGATTATTTGCTTTTATTTCAACCACTGTATTAGCTCCTCATTATAGTAGCCAATTATTTTGGTGATAATTATATCCGTACACTTCCCCATGTGATGTTTTTTTCATCTATATTCATGTTTATACAATTATGATCGTGAATCAAGTGATTGACTGCTTCACTGCACGATGCTTTTAAAAAGTAACATTGCAGTGTGAAAATGGTGGCAGTCCTTAAAATTGGAATAGATAATCACTGTGGAGGAGGCATTCTTGCTGATACTCAAGCATGACTCATTCACAGTGACTATTCTATTTTTAGTACCATGGTGGACCTGTTTATATAAGTATAGGAAGCTTGGAAAGAAAAAAAGAGAGAGGGAGAGAGTATAATTCTATAACTTGTCCTTTATAGAACAGTTTTGTTGGAATAAAGGCAGACTTTCACTAGGTTAATTCGGTGACGTCACTTTCAACCAATGTAATGGCTTCATTTAGAATTTGCTTGAAAGATTTTGGCTAGTGGAAATCCACCTTAAGGCTTGGAAATAACTGTTGGACGTCACTTGTGGAGGAGTATTTTTGAGTAAAGCACTTCTCCACATGTGATGTCCGGAGGTTGTTTCCATTCATGAATACAATTTTTACCTAAAGCAAATATATGGCCATATATGTGAATGTATAAAAGAATGAACAAGATCTCCTCTTGTTTCTAATCATTGTAGCTACATTCAATAAGTTTTAAGATGTATATGCAGAGAAAAGTATTTTAGTCAGCGATCTTGCAATTACTTGGGATTAAAGAACCCAAATTCTTTCCCATACTCTTCTTCGTAGATAAATATTTGTGTTACAGGGATGAATACTGTTGAAGGTGTAGTTATGTTGGCATCAACTAACAGACCAGATATATTAGATCAGGTACAGAATAAGTTTCATAATAAATCCTCTTAATAGATGGAGGCGCGTATTAGAGAAGATGCCAGGTCCTCCAGGATTGCCCCCTTCCCCTACTGTATGTTAGTCAAAAAAGCCCACACTGTATTTTCTAAAATTTACCTAATTTTCCTAATTTTGAACAAAGGAGCGTTTGGCAGGTACTGTGAGATACAAAACCTGTGTGATAGATCGATATGTGTGATAGATCGATATATCGCCTGCTATTTTATGTTAGTGTACATTATGATCTTTATGAGAAATCCCCCCATACAATATCACAATAATTTGCCCCCCTCCAAGCGCACTTGCCCCCCCCCCCTTCTTTCCCTTATTTTAGATTTTATAGGGGTGCTTATTAGAGATAAGACCGTAAAAGAGAGTAAACGCATTTGTAGTATCCTAATAACTATGGTTTTGCTCGTAGTGCTTGAATTAAATAATCACTCCTTCATAGTGTTCATTTTGCTCCTCGATTGTGATTATTTTCCATTATTTCGTTCACCAGATTCTTCTGTTCACTTCTTGATCATACTTACAAGCCTCTAAATAACAGTCTGACATCATCTTTGGAGGAGTGTTTTTTGAGTACAGTTTTAAAGTCACATAATCACCCTATTTTGGTCAAAATTCTAAATAAATAACACGAAAGCTTGTAATGTCAGTAACACACTCTGAAAATTTTATTCTTTAAAGACAACTATTAGTGGAGATACGAGTAATTAAAGTTTTGTATTTTTTATGCTAACTGTGTGGCAGCCATATTGTTTGGACAAACTCCATTGCTTTTCTGCATGATTACATGAAGTTGTAGCTAGTTTTTGATAAAATAATTGATTATTTGACTCACTTCCTGTTATTTATAAATGCTGAAATTTTCAGGGTGTGATTAGGAATTGCAAATAGTGAACTTGATATAGATTTTAGAATTTTGACAAAATAGGGTGATTATGCGACTTTAATATTGTTAATTAAGTGTTATTATTACCCCCTAAATACATGTAAAAAGAACCAACTAATGACTGTAAAAATATTGCAAATACGGGTGACAGACAGGAAACGTATACGTTTTTTCTACTATTCTTCAATAATTAGCTACACAAGAACTTTTAAAAATATCTATTAAACTTTAACTCTATGATATGGAGATATTAACTACAAAAGATGCAATAGACATAACATAGAATAAAATCGTATGTCAAATTATTAATAGCATTAAGGCGGATCTCCACTACGAATTCTAAATGAAGCCATTACATTGGTTGAAAGTGACGTCAACAGTCAGGTGACTTCAACAAATTTGTTGGCTTCATTTAGAATCCGCGCGAACGAATTGGCCCAGTGAAGATCCGCCTTTAGAAAGTCAACAATAAAGACGCTATAACATCTTCGAACGACGTCTTTTTAGCGTCTTTATTGAGGACTGGGAACCAGTTTTTGTCCACTGGGATGCATCAATGTTGATACAAAGTTGTTCTAGAAGAGTGCCGAATGATCTTGCAATTGATTGGTTTCTTCACACGGAATAAACCAATCACAAGCTGATACTTTACATAAAATTGTAGATTTATTCGCTGATTCCAGCTTTCGTACAGCTACCAAAGTTTTTGAAATATAATGTTGAGAAGTTCCATTCGTTCGATGTTATGTCCATTGTGCGCAATGTATCCCCCTGCCAGCACGTGACGTCTTACCAACGTCGTCAAAACGATGTATGTTCGACGTTGATAGACGTTGCGTACCAAATGTATCTAAAAATGTTATATTTAATCTTTACATAAAAAATGCAATCGTAAATTTTGATGAAAATGCTATCGTAAATTTCGATGTTTAACAAAACTATTATATATACAACACTTAAGAACAAAAAAACATTTTCTATTTTATACAGCGCATGCTTAGAGATCAGTAATCAAAAGTCCTTCACATTGAGCCAATATTTTACATTGAACAATTGAGTATATGTCAATTTTAGTATATTATGAAAGCTTTTAACAGTGTTACTCAACTTTTGGAAGAAATCTACTACTCTTGCTTATAAACGTGTTGCTTATAAAAAACGCGTTAATTTGTAGTGTGTTACCACACGTGTTAAATAAAGGGGGAGGGGCATTAGGGTTAATCTTTGTCCGCTTTTGAATATTGACAAATTTTACATACCGTATATTCTAACAGCTTATTCGATTGTTTTTAATGTTCTCTTCTTGAGTGTCCAAGTAAGAGATGTGTTTACATAAAGAATTAACGCTTGTGGTAAACATAATTTGAGGTTTTAGCTGATAACATAATATGTTAAGTGAAAATAACAAACCGTTAAAAAAAACTATGAAACGGTGTTATAAAACAAATTTCAAACTTACAAATCTCAACATACTTCTTTATACCTTCTAAAAGACTCTTGGCTGATAAGGCATTCCTTTGGTAGAAATTGATGTCTCATGATTGTGACGTCAATTTTAACCAATGAAATATCTTCTATTGGATTTATGGAAATCAACTTTTCGCGTTCACCTAGATACACGACTTCACTTAAACGTTTTTTCGACATTGATCCGACGATGTGTGCTGAGTCGTGTGTTTAATTAGGTAGGTCGTGGTTTTCCACTTCCATTGACGTTAATGAACTTGTAGGGTTTCAATTACATAGTTATTTTCCATAAGAAGCACCTTTATAAAATATTCAGACTCGAATCAGCAAAAAAAAAATGAATGCGCTTATACGAAACTTAAGAAACTGTTTTGGAATAAGAATATATAATTACTGTGAAGGAGCGATTTTTGAGCATTGCTTTAGGCTGTTTTGGAACAAACGATGTTCTACCTTGTGGCCACACGACGTCGGATCAACGTCGCGTCGTGTGCATACAGGATTACAATGTCTAGAACAAAGCTGAGTATAACTGCTAGAAATCACCGATGGAGGAGTGTTTTTATGTTGAAAACTATACGAAAATACACTTACCGACAGGTGATTTCCGGCAACCATGTTCAGAGTTCTATTTTTGTCCATTTTATCTACTTTAGACAAAACAAAACGATACACTTAAACAAATTTTTACCCAGGGAAAAGGGGTGCTAATTGTTTTCCACATGGTTTCTCAAAAATTATTACTTTTTTCCACACTAGCATTTTGAAACTATGCAAGACTGAATTACAATGTATTTTACGTTTTCCGGTCGATTATTCAATTGGTTATTTCAATATTATCTATAATCTGAAACCACCTCACAAATTCCTCATAGCAATTAACGCTGACGTCAGCAAAAAAACTAATATCATTTTTGAAAAGACCTCGACTATAATCATGCCAAGTTTTATTGCTCCAATAATTCAAGAGTTAGACAAGGAGGTCCTTATTTGCCCCCCCTCCCCCATGCTACCAAAATAAATATTTCTGAAAGTTTTGATCACATGACTAGTCCGTTTTTCTCAATTTTTTCTTTCGGATTTCCAGACGATAACTTTGGTATTTTGCAATGTTAAAAATCAACAAAATACCTAAAACTGAAAACAGAATAGAAAAATGTTATCTAGAACTCTTTAATCGTATTTCTAAGAATATAATGATTCTGGGCAAAATATGCTATTTCAAAATATTTGTGATGACGTCATCAGAAAAATGCTGAGGTCAGCAAAAAATATTGCTGTCATTTTGTTCCTTTCAAGTTTCATCCTTATACTATTAGTCATTCAAAAGTTATGGAGGGGGGGGAGGGGGGAATCTGCCCCACCCCCGGCCATAAAATGTTCAAAAATGTACTACGAACTAACACGAACCTTGGGTTTATAGTAGAAGAATTACATCTCTAAAGGTTTATTTCTACTAGACGAAAGTTTGTGTGCAAAAGCCAACAGAAGACATTTCACACATCGTGATCTCAATTTCTACCAATGGAATGTCTTTTTATGACTTTCGTGCGGAATTTTTTGCCTAATAGAAATCAACCCTAAGACCTCTCTGTATTGTTTCTCTCTTGTTGAATTTAACCAAATTTAGTTTCTACCAAGAAAGTCATTTCAAACGAACGAACATCTGCTTCCTTATCTCTTATTAACTCTTTCATTCAACGCTTTATATACAATAGCATTCCTTCTTTCAGCTTCTAATGCATCATCGCATGCTTTTGCTCTTTCGAATGCTGTTTTTAAACGAACATCAGCGAATGTAAATTTCGGGTTATTTTGATTTATGTATTTATTGCGTATCGAATTTCCGTTTTCATATTCACGATCTTCATTGCGTGTAGATTCGTTTTCATAGGTGGAATTAAAATTCGTATTGGAGCCCATTGAATTAATCCCACTATCTATGGATCGCAAGGAACAACCTATTCCTTTCTTATCCATTTCAAAACTGTTTGTCAATGATTTTTCGTTTTTAATGTCATTTAGTCTGAGCATGGCTTCTTCTGGAGTTATGGTTTTCTTTGACATAAGCTTTTGTGCAATCTCTTTTCGGATTTTAGTCGTATAATCATTTTCACGAGAAATTATAGAAACTCGGCTGAATTCGTTTCGTTTTTCATTACGAATTGGTACAGTGTCTTTATGAATTTGTAATGGATCATGGTTTTTGTTTAAACTGGAGGAAGAAGTACGTTTGTAGCCACCAGCAAGATAAGGTGCATCATTTCTTTGTAATCTTGAATCGAGACATTGTAAACTTCTAGCAGGTTCAATGGTTTCTTTCAGTACAGCGTCATTGGTTTCCATTGTACTAGCCAATGAAAACCTTTTGAAGGCACCCGGGTAATATTTTTTGTTCTCACTAGATACATCATTTCTTTCTAACGTTGACTGAGTATCCTGTAAATCACTGTTACTCCATTCTTCAATCCCTTTGTTTAACATACTCGTATTTCTTTCCACTATACTAGGTAAAGAATATCTTTTAAAACTCGACATAGAATATTTTTTATTTTCCTGATCTTCGAATGATGGTGTATATGATGATTGCCAACTTGGTTTTTCACGTACAGTTATTAATCCATATTGGCTTACTCCACTAGTTCGACGAATTGTACTGCTGTTACTTGTAGTAAATGTATTTGATAGTTCGTTGTTTGGTATTCTTGAATATTGATCAAAAGGGGAAGTATTTGTTGATTTGTCATCTGTAAAGCATGATGACGTTTCTGAATCCGAATCTGAATCACTGTCATACACACCTTCATTTTCAGCAAGTTTGTTTATACGATATAATACTTCCTTAAGTTGGTAATTAATCTCATCAAATACATATTTCTAAGAAAAGAAAACATAACTAATAATAATCATCGAGACATGACCAAAAACTTGTTCAAAGTTCGCAGTAAAGATGCTAGAACAACTTCTTTCGACGTAGTTCAAGTGTCTTTACTGCAGACTTTGAACAAGTTGTTAAAAGTTGTTTTTGTAAATATATAAAAAAAAAGTGCACAGAGGAAGTGTTATATCAACGATCTTGCAATGGATTGGTTCAATGATCTTGCAATGGATTGGTTTCTACGATACATTACAACATCGCTGACTCAGCACCCTACTCTGTAAATAGTATTTTTGAGCTCCTCCCTAAATAGTTAGATTTTAGTTAGTTTTCAAAGTCCGCAGTAAAGATATTAGAACAACGTAAATCAACGTTGTTCTAGCGTCATTACTGCGGACTTTGAACAAGTTTTTGCCCTCTTTCGTCCGTTGGAATGTTTCTTTTGGTTGATTTAGTTTACTTTGTTCGCTTTTTTCTCATAAATTTCATGATGCCGTTTTTGTTTTTTTTGCTTTTTCAGATAAAATTTTATGTTCGAATCTTTTGTTATATAACTTCAATTTATAATCAGTTTAATTTCAGTGTATGACTTTCTTCGATTTATTCATAGATATATGAAAAGAGATTAATTTATTATATCAGTTTTACTATCTCGGTTTAGTTTCAGTTTAGTTTTATGGTTTAATTCTTTCGATCGAGGCTTACTTTATTTGGTTAACAATTTTGTTTTTGTTTTATGGTTTACATTTTTCGGTTCACATTTTTCGGTCTACAGTTATATTCTTGGGTTTTTGGAACTTTCTTTCGGTTAATCTTATGACTTACTTTTTTCAGTGTATAATTTCAGATTACAACTTTGATTCGCTTTCATGATTTTAATTCTTTATTTAGTTTTACGGTTATGGTTTACATTAATTTTAAAACTACCCCCCAACCACCACAAACACACACTTAAAGTTTTGTTGGATAAAAAAACACCTAGGGCAAATTTCTATTTATAAATTTTCAAAATATTCTTTAAATGTGAAAAACTTAAGTTAATTTGTCCAATTACGAACATTATTGGAATAAATTGAATAATTTTTGTTACATTACGATTCCTATTTTACTAGATTTTCTGGAGATTTTTAGTCCTCTTTCAGTTCAAACAACTTTATGTTGAGACATTAATTAGTTAACATTAACCATTAAACATTTTTCTGATCGCATTTTAATAATCAGAATTTTTGAAAATATATTTCTTGGGGCAATACACCTAAAAATCAAAATTTGAATAACTTTTAGAGTAATTAACGGGGTTAACCAATAATATGGACCAGAAACATCACGATTTAGATTTATTCTACAAATATTTGTTATTTTTTACTAGATTGTTCGGTAGCAAAATGTGTAAAATGAGGTTAAAGCTCACAAGAACCACCTTTTCGTGAATGTTGAAGTAAATGGAAAATGTCTGAAATGTGGGTTATCATTTAAACGCGTCATAACATATCAATTCATAGTGATTTATAAATAAACAATAATCGTTCAACGTTGTTCTAGCGTCTTTACAGCAGACTTTGAGCAAGTTTTTCCCCACTGGCTATCAAGGTACTTTTCAAGCATTTTTTGATCTACAATCTGCAATAGTCCACCCGTACCCAGTAGGCTAAAACTTTTTCGACGTTTGCTGTAAAAATGCTAGAACAATGTTTGCCTGACTTTGAACAGATTTTTTCCAACTGGGTACTTGTTCTCGCCCATTCCATTGTCCCTGAAAGACCTATTATGTCATTTCAGACCAAGAATAAATTCCATACTTTATTTCAAATAGAATTAATCGAGTTAATAGCATCCAGTTCAATAATTCAGAAATTAAATTGATGCCGACTGTCAATATATCCCGAATACATATGCTAGATGATCATCTAGAATACAAAATATACCTTGGGTACTTTACTGTACTTTTTCGAACGTTTTTGCTTTTTATTGAATGGATTGAACTCTTTCAAATACTTCCACCTAACAAAATAATGTTAAATAAAAAGGTTCAGTATTTTTCTGTAACATGCTGCACTTTTACAAAACCAGATCATCCCTCTTTAAATAATAAATAAATACAGACTAAATAGGAGTTGAGATATATATACAGTTGAATCTACGTTAAATCCCGATAGTAAAACATCCTCTAAACTGGAACTCATATTTTTGTCCTTTGAATGAACATTTGAGGAAATGTTTCCACTAAGGTACTGTAAATTCTGTAATTAGCGCCCATCCTCAAATTAGCGCCCAGTTCTTTATTAAATTTATTAATAAGTGCTCTCTTCTAATTAGCACCCCCTTCCCTACTTAGAAAACAAAGCATGCCGCAAACATTTTTTAACCCAAATGGACATATTAAATGAGCCCAAACATGATTCGTTCAACAAAACTATAACAGACACTGATATCGAGAGGGCATCAAATGAATGCTAACAAATCCATTGTTGTTTTGTAGAAATATTTTAATGTCATTTTTGTGTCTCGATTTTCTAATAACCGTTCACTACAATTTCTTCAAAAGTTAATAAACGCCTCCCTCAAATATTGAATAAGCTACACAACCCCCTTCTTCTCCCCATTAGGGTCACTTTAAGAATAAATAATCACTGTGCAGAAAGTACTTTTATAGCATGATACTATGGCTAATCAAAGGTATCATATTGAAAGAACCAAACTAAGTGAAAGTTAAACCAAAGCACATAAATATGATTCAAGGTAAAATTATGTCAGGTCACTACGGAGGAGAGTAGTGAACTTTCTTATCAAGGATAAACACCCAGATTTTACATGGCATTAGGATTGCATGTCCTTATTAAGTTGATAAAGTTTCAGGTCAAATAAGCAATTGGAACACCATTATCAAGGTATAATTATGTCAAGTCCCTGTGGAGGAGAGTAGTGAAATTTCATATGAAGGATAAACACACAAATTTCACATGGCATTAGTATTTTATGTTCTTATTAAGTTCTTAAAGTTTCAGGTCAAATAAAAAATTGGATCACCATTATCAATATTAAATTATATAAAATCACTGGGGTCTCAATAATATTGCCTAGAATGCCAGTTAATACTTATGCCTTTTTAATGAGAGCTTTAGTCGCAATGTGAGGTTAGTGAAAAACTTACGCCTTTTTAATGAGAACTTCAGTCGCAATGTGAGGTTAGTGAAAAACTTACACCTTTTTAATGAGAGCTTCAGTCGTAATGTGAGGTTAGTGATAAACTTTCACCTTTAATGAGAGCTTCAGTCGCACTGTGAGGTTAGTGAGAATCTTACCCCTTTTTAAGAATCCACGATAATGTTATAATCTTTTTCTTAAACTTCAATTTCCTTCTTCTTATTGCACCAAGAAAGTAGATACAGCTCTATAAAAAAAAGCTATAATTATTACCATTATTTTGTCAGGAGCTATTTCTACATTACCATAATTATACCATAACTCATAGCTGTGGATGACATAATTAAGCACGTATTCCTATATTTCTATAGAACCCTACAATTGTTTCATATCTTTGTAATGGTTGATTTCCACTAGACAAATAATTTGGTAGAAAGTGACATCACATACCTATGACATCAATTTCTGCCAATGGAATTTCTTCTTTTGGCTTTTACAGTGAATTTTCGCCTGGTGGAATCAACTATAAAGCTGGATTTCCACTTAACATTTTGCCTGCTGTTGCCGAAATCTTTTCGCTAAGCCGCAGCAGCAGAAAATTCCTTTTGCCAGTTAGTTGAACTATTCGGCAAAAAATGTTACCAAAATGAGTAAATCTGGTTGCTGAGATGTCATGTTTGTTGTTTACTCTCTTGCAAATTGCTGACAACTTGGGAAGAAAGTAGAACTCAAAAATTTGCTCTGGAAAACTGTTCACTGACGGCGGCTAAACAGTAAGTGGAAATCCAGCTTAACACGTCTGTACAGTTTTGTTTTGAATATTCGTTATAATCTACTATGAGAATTTCAAAAAACTGTGAATCCATCCCTTACCATCATGAGTTGCACATTGTCAATGTAATACTAAATTCTGACTTATTAACACCATTTGTTCCAGGTACATAAATCTCATTTTAGATCCAACAATTGTAGACAAAATATTTACACATAATGAAATGAATCTATGTCCAATGTTTTTTTTGTTTAATAATATGATTATTTACATAATAATAATTCATTACATCTAATAAGGATGTAAACCAGACCTTATCTTATATTTCTGTAATATTTGGTGGAAATTAAACTTTTCCATAAAATTACCAGCAAAACATTCTGGAATAATGATACCATGAAATTAGAACACCTTTTGAGGATGGTCACGCATGTTACTAATCCATTCATGATCTTGAACATCAAAATCATGTCTCCTCTCATGCGTCTGTATACGAGCAATGGAAGTTTAAGTTCTTTAAGTCTCTCCCGTAAGATTTGTCTTTTAACTCGGAAATCAACTTTGTTGCCCTCCTTTGTACCGATTCAATTTTTCTTATGTCCCCTAGATAAAAGGTACCCCATATCGCATTTCCGTATTCTAAATGGGGTCGAACTAATACTTTATATAAGGTACAAATTGTAAGACATTGTAAGACATTGTAAGACATTGTAAGACATTGTAAGACTTCTTTATGACACCTAAAATTTGGTTTTTCCTTTTTTCACTGTTGTCGCTGTATGATTGTGAAACTTCAGGGTGTCATCAATAATCAAGCCCAGCTCTTTTGCGATACGAGTCACCTCAATTAAATGGTCGTTTAGATGGTATGTATATTTGGCTTGTTGTATCTAAGATGCATTACCTTGCATTTGGTGGGATTAAAAGGTAATTGCCAGTTTTTAGACCATTCTTCTAATTTTGCAAGATCCTTCTGCAGTCATTTATGAAGATCACGAAAAGTAATGGACCTAATACCAAACCCTGTGGTATACCGCTGATTACTTTGATCCATTTTGATAATTTTCTATCCACGTTAACACATTGAGTTCTACTGCTTAGAAAAGACTTAACCCAATTCAGTAGATCTCCTTTAATTCCGATACTTTCCAACCTTTGTAGGAGTCTTACGTGTGCCACAGAGTCGAATGCCTTTGCAAAATCTGTGTAAATTATATCAAACACTTCGCCATTCTCAATCATGCTAGTCCAATCTTTTAGACAGAGTAACTGGGTGATGCAATCCCTCCTTGGTACGAATCCATGCTGACCATCATTCAAAAGATTATGTTTCATCATATGCGCCATAATAGCACCTCTTACTATTGATTCCATAATTTTAAATATAACTGAAGTAAGACTTATAGGTCTTCCTTCGAAAGTGTTGGTTCAAGGTTGAACCTTTGTACTTAAGGACCATCTCTCAAAATTTTGCTCTAAATCCCACTTACTTAATAGGATTAAATCAACTAAAATTGACAAAATTCGACAAAAATGAACCTGTGCAGAAGTGTGTTGGGTTAATGAGCTTGCAATGGATTGGTTACTTTGGTACTAAGAAACCAATGTGTTGCAAGATAATTGACCCAGTACTCTCCTCTGTAGATTTTATTTTTGAGATGGTCCCTTACATCAGTTACTCGCGGTTCAGAAGTCAGATTTGGTGGTTTTTGTGGTAGCGGTAAAAATAATGATTTCTGTGTACAAAATCTGCAAGTACAGACAAGAGAAAACCAAGGCTGTGAGTGTGGTTTTTGTTGGAATTCTTTGTGGGGAATGAAAATATCGATTCCATTGGTGATCCACTGAGAAATTAAGATACACTTCGATGCATGATATTTAAAAAGAGATCTGTTGGTGCTTCTGCCATGTATGTATGGGCCTTGATTTACGATCCAAAAACAAAACAATCAAAAAAAGACTAAGACAAACCCCCAAAATGAGTGCGGCCATTAGACGAGCATGTTTTTCCTTGATTTGATTTATTTGGATTTGGCAAACTATACCAAGTTTCACGGAAATTTGCATTTCAGAGGGGTGTGCACAGTATTGTTGAAGTAGTGCACAGACAGACTGGATAATTTTTTTATGTACTATTCAGCCTAGTACAACCAGGATTTTTAAAAAGAGCTATACACTAAAGAAACCAATCAATTGTAAGCTTCACTACTGTATTCTATGTGTGGGCAAAAATTTGTGCAAAGTCAGCAGTATAAATGCTAAATAAAATGTTATTAGTGTCTTTAATGCAGATTTTGAACTAGTTTTGCCCACTGGTTTATATATGCACCTACTTTTCGCCCCAATCAATGATTGAAATAATAACAACTGTTGAGGGGTGACTATACTCACGAATCACTTACTTATACATTATTTATATGAATTTCTAAATATTTATATTAAAAGTCTTCATATGGAATTATTGGATTGCTGATACTTTTGCTTTTGTGCAACAAAACAACTCTTTTACAGCTTTTCGCATTGCTTTCTCATTCATAAATATCAATGGGTTCAAAAATGTTTTGATCCCTCCGATTAATATTGTCCAATTAAAGCAAGTTGCTGCTACATCTCCTTTATCACCTGTTATGGTCTGATAAATAGTAAGTGTAAAGTATGGTAAGTAACAGATAAAATATGATAATGCAACAAAGACAGCATAAATATACGCTTTGTGTGTATGAGTTTTAGTGTCGTTTCTTTTTTTGATTCTGATGCCTTTGTTTAGCTTCTTTACTGTGTAATAAATTCTGCTGTGAATAAATGTCGTAATGATTAGTACAAAAGGCATTGTAATAATTAATATTATTTTTGTCATAATAAATTGTTTTGTTAACGAACTCAATCCAGTGAGCACCATACCGATGAGAAAAACAATACCAGTTAGTTTTACATAGAACCAGAAAATATAGTCAGATTTTTCATGATAAAAGAATGGTTTGAAGATTGCTATGTATCGATCTAATGCAATCGTAAGTATAGATAATATAGAAAATAACGCTCCACCATAGCCTATGATCACTGTTGCTATATACAACTTACATGTATGTTGATGAAAGATAGCTATGAGGAAATTAGACGCCCACAATGGAGTGACTATTCCAAGAATTGCATCGCTGAATGTTGTAAATAATATTAGTACATATGAAGGCCTATGAAACTTTTTCTTTTTTACTATAGCTGTCATTATGAGAGAATTTAAACATATTGTCAAAGTTCCTATTAAGCATGTAAAAGTAAAGTGTATAATTATTATGCTTGAGTATATTCCATGAATCGGAACCCTGTGTATAACACTGCAGTTAATCAAGAAGACATCAACAGTTGCATTCGTTTTTCTTTATTCTTCTCTGTAATGTAATATACCATTGCTATGCTATGTTTGATTCCATTTCAATCTTGAGTATATTTATTTCTGCATTTTTACTAGTAATTTCCATTAATCATTTTTAGGAGATATGGTTCTAGTTGTACTGTAGATAAGGTTCTTTCGTTGTAATTGTTCATTCAGTATTAATTAATTGATACTAATTTTACGTATATTATATTTTGCGCTTATAAATAATCTTTCCTGATTGAGTGATAATCTAAAAAAAATAAAAAGTTCACAATACAAAATACCATCTTAAGAATAATTATATTTTCATAATATAGTCATTATTTTTCATTATCCTGATAAGAGATATCATATACAAGGCTAGGAATTCAGTTTTCAGCTGCAAAATATACTAAAAGCACTTCTACACATATTTGACAGTTATTTTCAAGCCTGATAAATAAGGCCTTTTCTTTTCTTTTCTTTTCTTATAAAATAGTAGATAAAATCTTCAATTATTTTCTTCCATGCATGGGTTATTTATTATTTATTTTCACAATTTGTTTTACAATAAGTTAAGTTAGTTTTCCTGTCAAAAATATATTAAAATTTAATGTGTTTTATAAAATCATGCCTAAGGGGAGAGATTGGGTGCTTAAAAGGAGGGGTTTCTGTTTCCCTTCAATTATGAGATTTATTAATCCACGATCTCAAATTTGTACTTCAGTTTAACCTTATTCCTACTGGGTTTGTTTCAACCCCCTCCTATACTTTATTACATAACTTTTGAATGAATGGCTTATACAACTAGAAATTTTAGGACTTTTCCTATAAT
>JAULBZ010003255.1:0-16829 GCA_032360805.1 Neoturris breviconis
TCTTTTAGATCTCGTTTTCATTTAACTATTAAAAATAATTTGCCTTTATCTATGCTTTTACTTTTAACTTTTTATTGAGTTACTTTTAACTTTTAATTGCTTTTAAATAACGTTTTCATTTTACATTTAATCTAGATTTAATTTTACTTTTAATCTCGTTTCCATTTTACTTTAAATCGCTGTTTCTTTTTCTTTTTTTTTCAATTTAAAATTACTTTTTTTTCTTTTTTTTTAAATTCCGCCTCCGTTTAGGAAGGGATTTTTTAAAACGGACGTCTGCGGAGGCGGTCTGGAAGTGCGGCAAAGAAAGCAGCTTTTCCGTGTTTTGAAAAGGCAAGAAGCCATGGGAACGAGGTTGACATGAAATTAACATTTAATTAAGTACTGATAGGGAGATTGATTCTTTTTTTATATGAACTTGTTAATCTAAAATTACACGAAGAAAAGTAAGTGTCGTACGCAACCTTGCAAAATACACGTGCTCCAATTTCCAAAGTTAAAAAGTTGCCATGCAGAGTGTGACGGTATGCCCAAAGGACCTTGTGGTACTATTCACACTGTTCCATTTCGAACTTAAGTATGCGCTTGCTGCTTTTCCATATATGCAGCACCACCCAGCTGATAAAAACACCTCTAATGTAAACTGTAATAAACGTAGTTAACGCCAAAAGCCAAAAAGCTAACCGGATGTTTAAAAGAGTGTAGCCTGCGTTCACCATAAAATAGTACAAATTAAACTAAGAAATACCATTTATAAGGCTGATTTCCATTGGGTGATTTCTGTTGCAAGTGCTAAAAGAAACCAAGTTAAAAGTCACATATTGAGCAACAAGTTATAACCTAGTTAGAAATTGATGCGAAGAACTGGTTAGACTAGTTTTAATACATAGCTTTCGAGAAAATTTGTTTGCTTGAGCGACTTTTTAACTAATAAATAAAATATTTTAATTTTTCTGACATCACAAGTTTCGAAATAAGTTGAAGAAATATTTTCGTATTCAGATCACTCAAATTAAACAATATAAAGATAAGCAAGGACATTTTTTGAGTTTTTCTTCGGCCCCTCTCAAAAATGGGCGTGGTTCAGGCGGTTAACGCTCTTTTCCAAAATTTTATTTTAGAATCCTTATCCCAAATAGAAAAATTAGAACACTGTCAAAATTTAAAAACATATAGATTATTACTCAACAAAAAGTTATTCCAAATCACCCGGAGGGAAGAGGAGGCATTTTTGCCCCTTTTCCCCAGCATGAATATGGTTAACTCATGATAACTTCAAGCGTTTCCCAGGGAAAAAACCTAAGTAAAGTTGAAGTTTTGTCAGAACTTTTAATTTTAAGAATACTAGAATGGTGAGCATATTTGTATAGTTATTTTGGAAATAAAATCAAAAGGTACATCATCTCTCTATTTATTGATTGTTAGAGAATTAGCATCATTGTTGTATCAAAAGTATTGAACATTTGCGCAGCTCCAAACTCATCATGATATCGGCATTCTCAGCCAGAAAAAACTATTTCAACGCCAAAAACGGGTCCAGTAGAGAATAACCGCTTACAAACGGGTTTAGTAGAGAATAACCGCTTACAAACGAGTTCAGTAGAGAATAACCGCATACAAACGGGTTCAGTTGAGAATAACCGCTTACAAACGGGTTTAGTAGAGAATAACCGCTTACAAACGAGTTCAGTAGAGAATAACCGCTTACAAACGGGTTCAGTAGAGAATAACTGGTTACAAACGGGTTCAGTTGAGAATAACCGCTTACAAACGGGTTTAGTAGAGAATAACCACTAACAAACGGGTTCAGTAGGGAATAACCGCTTACAAACGGGTTCAGTAGAGAATAACCGTTTTAAAATGGGTTCAGTAGAGAATGACCGTTTACAAACGAGTTTAGTAGAGAATAACCGTTTACAAACGGGTTCAGTAGAGAATAACCGTTTAAAAACGGGTTCAGTAGAGAATAACCGCTTACAAACGGGTCCAGTAGAGAATAACCACTAACAAACAAGTTCAGTAGAGAATAACCGCTTACAAACGGGTTCAGTAGAGAATAACCGTTTTAAAATGGGTTCAGTAGAGAATAACCGCTTACAAACGAGTTTAGTAGAGAATAACCGTTTAAAAACGGGTTCAGTAGAGAATAACCGCTTACAAACGGGTCCAGTAGAGAATAATCACTTACAAACGGGTTCAGTAGAGAATAATCACTTACAAACGGGTTCAGTAGAGAATAACCGCTTAAAAACGGGTTCAGTAGAGAATAACCGCTTAAGAACGGGTTTAGTAGAGAATAACCGCTTAAAAACGGGTTTAGTAGAGAATAACCGCTTACAAACTGGTTCAGTAGAGAATAACCGCTTACAAACGGGTTCAGTAGAGAATAACCGCTTAAAAACGTCCCTATTGTTATTTCCACCTACATTAATTTTAGTGAAGAAAAGTCTCTTCAACTTTTTAATTATGTTGGCTACAAAATTTATTTTTATTTAAGTTGGTTACATATCATTGTCTCTTAAATCTACTGAGTCATCTGAATCATGGTAGAATTTGTGTAGTAATAATTTCAACCAACATCTATCCATGATGGTCTTTCTAAGTTCCATGTTAACATGAGACTTATGGTTACCCATAAGTATTGGTTTTTCTTGCCGCATGATAATCTTGACAAACAGGTGATGTCTCTTTCGACCAATGTAATGGCTTCATTTAGAATTGTTGCAATTGATTTTGCCTCGTAGAAATCCGCCTTAAGACTCCCGCAAATTGCTTGGTTCGTACTTTTATTATTACATTTATTTATTTGTATAAGAATAAAGAAATCCTGCATGATATGCACTAAACTGGATCACATAATGTAGTAAAAAGAAAAGAGGAGGAGAATATAGAACGTAGAGAGAGAAATTTGCCGAAGAATTTTCAGAGATTGATAAAAATACTAAAAAGACCTGCCACTTACCGTGCGAAAAGACCTACCACTTACCGTGCGAAAAGACCTGCCACTGACCGTGCTAAAAGACCTGCCACTGACCGTGCTAAAAGACCTGCCACTGACCGTGCTAAAAGACATGCCACTTACTGTGCGAAAAGAACTGCCACTGACCGTGCTAAAAGACCATCCACTTACCGTGCAAAAAAAAACTGCCACTGACCGTGCTAAAAGATCATCCACTTACCGTGCAAAAAGACCTGCTACTTACCGTGCGAAAAGACCTGCCACTAACCGTGCTAAAAGATTTGCCACTTACCGTAATAAAAGACCTACCACTGACCGTATTAAAAGACCTACCACTTACCGTGCGAATAGACTTGTCATTTACCGTGCGAAAAGACCTGTCACTGATCATACGAAAAGATCTGGCACTGACCATGCAAAAGAAATACTGCCACTGACCGTGCGAAAAGATTTGTTACTGATCGTGCTAAAAGACCTGTCACTTACCGCGCGAAAAGATCTGCCACTGATCGTGCGAACAGATTTTCCACTGACCGTGCTAAAACACCTCCCACAGACCGTGCGAAAAGACCTGTCACTGAGCGTGCAAAAAGGCCTGCCACTGTCCGTGCGAAAAGAACGCAAGTCATCACTCAATATCTAGTTTTAAATAGGCGATGACTGAAATCTTTAAGACCGTCAATCGCTCAAATTTTAAGAATTTGTCACAGAAGGAAAGCCCATATATAATTGTAGGCGTGGTAGCTGTCTAATTATACCACGAATAAATAATCCCATTAGGTTAAACTCGATTGATGTTAGAGCTGTTATAACATGGAATTATCTATTTACGAATGTTAAGTCCACACACACGATAAATGAGTTGAAGACCATAATCAGGTTAAAGACCATAATCATGTTGAAGACCATAATCAGGTTGAAGACCATAATCAGGTTGAAGACCATAATCAGGTTGATGACCACAATCAGGTTGAAGACTATAATCAGGTTGAAGACCACAATCAGGTTGAAGACCACAATAAGGTTGAAGACCATAATCAGAAATAGTTCACCAGATACTCTATACTGTTTTTATAGATTTAAAATTTTGTTGGATTAGATAAGTGGTAACTATTCAATTTCCAACAATAAATAAATCGTGAATATATATCGTGGATATCATCAGGAAACTTTAGGCATGATCTAACCTTATTACCAGCGCTTCTACTATCACAATTTCAGACGTTCAGCGAGTAAAATCAATAGGATCGATGTTGAGGCTTAACAGCAGTTAGCCATTCATTTACCCTCCAATATTTCCTCCTAACTAACTCATAAAAACGGAAGCTCTGTTTGCTATTAAATAAAAAACAGCTTTCCTCTCATTATAGTTCCTTTTCTTCTTCCCAATAAGTAATTAAAAATATAGTATTCTCTGTGTGCTATAGAACAACACATCAACTTCTTTCCCATTCTACTCTATTTTCATATCCCAATGAAAAGCTTTGTTTTGCTGTAAAAGAAAATGCCTTCTTCATTTTTCTTCGTAACTACTTTTCTTCTCCCAAATTAATTATTTGCAAAAGTAAGAAGCTATAAACATATTCTTCCCAGTGTATTTCTATTTTTTCTCCCGAATGAATTATTTGCAAAATGAGTAGTAAAAGGACATGCCCTTTTTCTTTCCATTGTATTTCTTCCCCCAGAAATCATTTCCAAACGTGTTAATCCTATTAGGGGGAACCTTCTCTCATACTTTTTTCATAACGAATGAATGGCTTATATGACTAGAAATTTTAAAACCTTCCTATGTGTTATTTAGGATTATCTTTTAAGTATTTTTTGGTACCGAAAGGGATAATTATCCCTTGGCAGTAAAAAAAAGATTCTAATAAATTTGTCAACTAATTTTTATTCAATTTTTATTTCATTGAAACAAAAACTAACACAGAATTAAAAATAAAAATATATCTTTATAAGGCTTTATTTACACCGAAATAATAATTGCGTGTCCTTTAAGGCTTTATTTACACCGAAACAAAAACAATCTCAGAATGAATATTAAACACGTGAAACCAAAGAAATCCTTTAAATCTTTAATGCGGACTTTGAATAGGTTTTTGATTACTAGGACATCTACATAGAGCATTACAGGAAACAAATAATACAAGAAAGTTGTTTGGATATCGCGGTCAAGAGATATGGACTAAACGAAAAATTGAAATATCCAAAATGCCTTTTTGTTAAGAACGGAATTCTCTAGGGACACTGTACTTTTGGGAAAAAAGGATCCAAATTGAGTTCTCGGTCCAAGGAACCGAAAGGGAGTTGCATCATCCTGAAATTTGGTTTTGGCATCCTATGAAATATTACAAGATATTTTTCAATTTTGCCAACTATCGAGTATCGTCGAAAAAATAGATTTTTTCAAAAGTAAAGACTTAAAAAATATTTGAACATTTGATTTCTTTGAGGATTTGGCTACATTCAAATTTTGGTGAATCGATAAGAACCAAATGATAAGAGGGAAGTAGAGACTTTTTTGATATTTTATTTTTTATTAGACTTTGACTATTACAGTCATTTTGTATGTTTGGAATTTAAGTCTCAATTTTGATTTTGAGAAGCTTCCTTATATATATAAAATGACAATACACAATTCAACAGAGAAAGATTATTTTTAATAAAATAATTTTATAAAAAAGATAATGAATATTAAAGAAAATATATTCTTCTGTTACATTTTTCTATTCTCAAGTGCTTTATAACATCAGCCAATAAAAACTATTATATAAAATGGATTTGACAAATAAAA
This sequence comes from Neoturris breviconis, assembly GCA_032360805.1. Classification (NCBI taxonomy): domain Eukaryota; kingdom Metazoa; phylum Cnidaria; class Hydrozoa; order Anthoathecata; family Pandeidae; genus Neoturris; species Neoturris breviconis. The sequence goes on from JAULBZ010003255.1 coordinate 5,754, forward strand.
ATAAAGTGTTAGCAAGGTTAACTTTGGATGTCTTAATATTCACAGTCAGACAGCATATCCTGTGCCCATTTTGCACCTCACATTTCAGGCATGGGTGTACTTCAAAATTATATATCGCTGGCCCGCACCAAGTTGGCATTTAAGTGTAAAGGCTAAACTACACTATACTGAAATACGGTAGTATTGCTAGTTTGAAAATCATAACAAACCATGCATGGTTCTTGCTTTGGCTGCTCTGCCAAAAGCTACGAACGAAAGTTGAACTGGTGTATAAGTCGATACCAGAGTTTTAGAACTAATGGTTAATTATAATCTCATCAAAATTGTTGTTATCTGTTAGAGACATCCAACATTAGTACAAAAGATAATACATAATCATCTGCATGCTCATGTTGTGCTTAGGGACCCCATCTCAAAAAAAAAATCTTTAGAGGAAAGTACTGAGTCAACGATCTTGTAATCCATTACAAGTTCACCGACCTAACACACTTCTGTACAGATTCATTCATGTTGAATTTTGACAATTTTAGTTGATTTAACCCTACCAAAAAATTTGGTTTTGGAGCGAAATTTTGAGATGGTATCTTATGTTTCCAGTAGATTCAAGTTATATTTTCCCAGTTATCATTTAATTACATTCTGTATGTGTTATATATTCAACGTTTTCATGATTTTTTTTTACTATTTCAGTGTTCAGTATAGTAAATCGAAGAAACGTAAACAATCTCTATTTCTGTCAATTGCTTGTATTGCCACTTCTTGACACTTTTAGATTTTTTTGTCTATGTTCAGTGTGTGTGTCACTCATCCATTTGACATACTATTATGTACCTTTAATAAGGACATGGAATCCTAATGCCATGTAAAATCTGGGTGTTTATACTTGATATGAAATTTCACTACACTCCTTCACAGTGAACTGACATAATTGTACCTTAAAAAATGTGTTTCAATTGTTTATTTGACCTGAAACTCTACCATCGCAATAAAAACATATTTCAGACACTGTACATTGTGCGTATGCAAATCATATTTATGTGCTTAGGTTTAACTTTCACTTGGTTTGGAGGGCTATTTCAATACCTTCAATATTGTACCTTTGATTAGTTATATGATTGCTTTTGCTTCATTAATATTCATTCTGAGTTTGTTTTTACTTCGGTGTAAATAAGCCTTTAAAGGACACGTAATCATTATTTATGATAACAAAATTATTTCTTGTGTCATTATGTATTATTCTACTTAACTCTTCTACTTAGGAGTTATTCTAAAGACATACCGTTTAGCTGTGGATATATTTAAGATAGAGAATATCGTAATCTTCAGGCGTAACATATACATCGTTTTTATCAATATTTAACTTGGTGGTAAAAACTGCTACACTTGCTTATAGGAAAAGAAATGTGTCATTTTATGACTGAAATATAAAATTACATATAAAAGGAAACACAAATATTAAGAACAACCGCGAAGAGAGCACTTTATCATATCATATAAACTTGTTAACGTAACAGGAAACCTAGCTACTGCGGAAAGTTTTAAAGATTTTCAAGACTGGAGAATAATCGTGGTTCAGTTGAATAAAAAGGTACATGAATAAAAATATCTTTCCCCAGTCGGAACGCAATGTCTTATCAACGTCAAGATCACGTCTTTTTGCGTGCCCACACGGTATTTTATTTTATTATATATACTAACCTTAGATGTCAAACGGAGTCCTTTTTACGCTTAACAGACGTCATGTTCTCATCGGGTATACACTGTGGCGCACGACGTTGAGGTCATTCGATGTCATAACGACGTCCTTTTTAGGTTGAAACGACGTCGTGTTATCATCGGGTATACACTGTGGCACATGACATTGAAGTCATTAGATGTCAAAACGACGTCCTTTTTACGTTGAACAGACGTCGTGTTCTCATCGAGTATACACTGTGATACATATTGAAACATCTAATGACAGAACACTCTCAGTAAACTCAAATGAACTTTTTCTCTCCAAAGAATAAAATAAACATTAGCAAACGTTCAGCTGGTTCAAACTGTTTATAAAAATTCTAACGAACCTCCAGTATAACGAACTCCCACTTTTCTTATCCCGCAAACAAAACTCGCTGCAAAGAACTTCTTACTGGCGTGATGTAATTTTGGTACCTTCGTAACACCAGAAACAAGGAAAGGTACCTTCGTAACACCAGAAACAAGAGAAAGCTATTTTCGTAACACCAGAAAAGTATCCAAACCTTTTTACTTATTTTTTTGAGTGTATCCCAGTGGGCCAAAACCTGTTCCAAGTTAGCAGTAAAGACACTTGAATAACGTTAAAGACGCTTGAATAACGTTAAAGACACTTGAATAACGTCAAAGACGCTTGAGTAACGTTGAAGACGTTGTTCCTGCGTCTTTACTGCAAACTTTGTACAGGCACACTGGGAGTTAACCATTTCGTGACGGTCACCCGTATTATTTAGCACTCATTCTTTAGTTCCTTGTCATATTCGCTACTTTCGATACCGTACTTTTGATTGTTGAATTTTGTCTATTTTAGTTAATTTATCCTTAACAAAAAAGTTGGTTTTGGAGCGAAATTTTGAGTTTCTTAGCTAAATAAGTTATGCATATGAACCTTCTCTTTTGCAAAAATATATTCTTAGTAAAAATGACGCAAATCCGTAAAAACAAAATGAGAACGCAAATGCAAGTTGGCAATATTATTTTACAATTTTTATTGATCAATTAGGAAAGAACGGAGAGAGTTTGCCTCATAAGGTTTGGTTGGATTATATATGGAAAATGGTAATATTTAGAATCGTTCGCGCGAATTCTAAACGAAGTCACATTCAACCACAACAACAACGACACATTTAACCAATATGATGACTTCATTTAAAAGTCGCGCGAACGAATGCGCATAATGGAAACACGTCTTTGCAAAAATGTATTTGTCATTTACTATTTCATTTTATTTCTTCAGAATTCTAAACAAAAATGTCGTCATGACTTCTACAACAAGTGATATAATATCAAAAAGTGATCGTTGGTTGCGTTTATCTATTAAATGTGACTATCATTTGGGGAAGGCTTTACTCGATGTCTTCCATAATACATATAACAACCCAGCATATCAAGGGTTACCTGAAGATCCAAAGCTTTTATACAAAGAACTTAAAAAGCAAGAAAACCTTCTGAAAAAACTAAAAAAGAATAAAATAATAAATAAGACACAATGGTCATTGTTATTTCCATCGAATCAAGAGACAGATTCTTCAAAGTTTGATATAACTTTGAAGGTAGTTCTGATTAGTAATTGTACGACATTACCACCTCCTATTGGCGGATGGAAATATCCAAAATCATCTGATAAAAGCATCGCTGCAAACTGTTTACGTGCTCGCGATGACATTAGAAACTTTATCTACCACTATCCTTGTATATCAAGCATGACGGCACCTGAATTTACGCAGAAGTGGGATGAAAGTGATGCTATTTTAATTGGATTAGGGTACACAGTAAGCACACTAGAGTTAAAGACAAGATCACTTGATCCTGACAGAGTTGATTATTTAAAACAGTTCTTGGATTATTTGAAAGTAGGACAAGAAACATTGCAAGATATTGTTGATGAAAATACAACAGACATACAGAATGTGAAACCATTAGCTTCTGATATGTTAGCTATGAAAGAGAGAATAATAGAAATTGACATTATTTTAGATGGTGTTGACAAACTGACCTCTGATAAACTGATAGCATTAGAAACTAAGCTTGATAGTGAGCTTTCAACATATGAAATCATTCAAAATAAACATGCTATACATATTCACGATATCATATCAAGGATGGATGTGGCTGATGGAAAAATAGTTGATATGGCCTGCCAATTTGAGCAGGTACAAATAAGTATGTCAATTCTTTATAATTACCTCAATTCTGCCACACGGTGAAAATGGTTGATTTCCACAAGGTGAAATATTCGCTGGGAAAGTCAATATAATGAGACATCTTGTATCACGTGATATCAATTTCTATGGAATGCCTTCTTTTCGCTTTTGCAGCGAATATTTCGGAAATACGACATTAAATAAAAGTAAAAAAAAACAAAAAACTAAGCATCGAAACGTCTTTCGGCGAATGATTAAACATTTTATGTCGACAGGATATATGTTTTATATGACATGCGACATCTGCTCTGCAGTATTAAATAAGCGGAGGTTAAAATAAGCGTAGGGGGAGGGGATGGTGGATTGAGCGGAGGGGGGAGGGGGGAGGAAGGGGGAGGGTTGGAATAAGCGTGGAGATAAGGTGGTAAATTTCCATAATTACTAAATAATGATGCTAAAAATAGTACTTATTATCGTTATCTTCATGGTTTGTTTAGCAGGCAATTGCTTAGGGACAATATGGTAATTTATTCTAATTTCACGTTATTCTTAACGTTTATAAGAGCAGGGTGCTTGGAAATTTTCCAAAAATAAATAAGCGTCTACCCTACCCCACTTATTTGAAACTGCAGAGTACTCGTTTTACTTATCGTAACATCATAGCTACTAAAGAAGACATATCGAAATTGGATGCTAGTATCAATACTAACAAGGACGACATTGCTGCCATTAACAAGTCTAAAGCAAGCAAAGAAGAATTATCAAATCTAAATGAACAGAAAGCTGACAAAGATGAGCTTGTAGCTGTAAAGACTGAAATTAAAGACATGCTGGATAGATTGAATGTAGAGAAAAATAACTTGGGTAGTACTACAATGAATTCAAGGTAAATACAATATTATAATATAACTTTATGAGGGGGGGAAGGGGAGGCGGGGGATAGAACACATTTAACATAGGTAGGAATATTTAGCTGTAAAGTAGAGAAAATACAACAGTAAAGTTCGCAAAGTATCACAGAATTTAGATAGGAAAATACAGCATATTTTTGTATAACTAAGGGGGTGTATTGTACTCCCTCCCCTCGTAATTTCTGATAGGAATAAGCTAGAGACCTGAAACCTGGCACATATTAACTTTAATACAAGAGTAACATATCAGCATAACAATTCTATCGAATTTTCTTTAACATTTGTTTCATAAAAACAAAAAAAATAGAGATCTTACTAGGTGCTAAACAGGTCGCTATGCAAGCACCACTTTAGATATCAAATATTAAATTAAAAGTGTGAAATTTGTATTAGAAATATCGCAACTTCCAGAGATATCATATAGAACTGCCAGCAGAGTTGGTTGGATCCCCAGGGCTGAACAGATTTAAGTCAAGAATATTCAACAGATTTAAGGTAGTAAATACAACAGATTCATGGGAGTAAATACGTCAGATGTAAGATACGAAAATATAACACCACGGTAAGGAAAACACAACAGAAGTACGGTTGGAAAGAAATTATAGCAGTTTTAAAGACGAAAAATGAAATATCTTTATGTTAGAAAAATAAAGCAGACTGAAAACAGGGAAATACGGTTAATTTAACGGTATTAAGACTATACCTTTTTAAGTCTGGCGGGGGAGGGGGTGATAGCATTTGTGCCCGCGGGCTATATCTCTAGAACTACAAATGCTAGTAATGAAACTTGATATAATACTTGCTCATGTTAATTTGAAAATCTTTTATGGTATCTGCATATTTTGATGACGTCATAAAATATTCTACGAAATCGCTTAAAATTGTGGTATATTCATAGCAAAATATTCTTTGTTCTACTAAGCTTTTTTAAATATTATTTTAGATTCTGGATAGCTAGCTAATATATTTTTAGTTATACATATATTGCATTTTGTTATCAGTAAACAATTAATGAAGCGGATACGGAGTGACCAAATTGCAAAGTTCTTATAGATATCATATATAGCTATCATTTGCAAAAAACTTACTCAGATTGTTGGTGTGTCATTAAGATTTCGATTTATGGAAAATAAATATTATTAGGACATTTATGACGTCATTAGAATTAAAAAAAATGAATTTCTAAGGATTTTTATTTTGTAAGTTAGCTACTAGAATCTGGTCTGTAAATTTCACAAATTTGCCACCTGCAACAAACTATTCATAAACCATATTTATTTGAAGATTGTTTCACATCCAACATGTGCAGTGAAATAAATACGATAACTAAATGTTTTGGAAGTACTATCGTCTGTCTCAAGAAAACAATTACTTCCAAAAAAGTACTCATCTTCAATTTAAATCCGTACATGGAATCTTCCCATGAGGGGATTTATGGTTCGCGAGAGTCACATCAATTTAAATGATTTTAGGTTTCCCTCGGGCAAGCTGCCTTGATGACGTGGCGACCACTGTCGTCAACACCTTCGATTAAAAAATGGCGTGCAAGAAGCGGTTGCTATGTAGAATACTACGAAAATGGAAACTGAGGCCACTCTTTATCGATATTTCTCTGTAATTTGTAGTAAACTTTTCTAGAGTAACCATTATTTTTGTTTCAGGTAGTTTTGTATTGAAGATAAAGTGACTATAACATAATTTAATCTATGCATTTTGTACTTGCCGATTGCAGAATTGTAAAAATCTTCATGAGTGAAGTGGTAAAGATAATATAGCTAATACAGATACGCGGTAAAGGCCTCTCACTTTTTATTCTTCACGACAAACTTGTCGAGTATGCCGATCAGGTTATTCAATAAATTCATTGTTTACATTTCAGCTTATCAGTGGATAGTTTGGAGGAAAAATCTTATTGTCAACTAAATCAATCTATTAAATTGAATCAAACGAATGGAGGTTAGTTAACATTATTGTTAGTTTGCCTGACAAAATTTAATCGAGATATTGCAGAACAAAATGAGTTAACTATCATCTTGAAACGGTACCAGGTTCAATAGTACTCGCAAAAATAGTATAATGATTTCATTCACTCAGGGCCCGAGAATAACATCATTTTAAGATTTTGTTGCAATCTATAAAGCTGATCTACTAAAATTGGTCAATATTTCACGAGCACTGTGTTTTTGCGATGAAGATCTGTGAAAAAGAGAACAATATGCATTAGTAGATTTGTAGATGGATGTCTTTAGAAGTTTTCAAAATTGAAGTATCATGTTGAAAAGCTTACATGAGTAATTTTACAATTTATTAGCGCCCCTCTTAAGAAGGATCAGTAACTATCAAAACAGCTGGGTGTTTTTCCAATTTACGGAGCGCCCTTACTTTTAGAGGGTGTAATTTTGGTATGGGTATTAATTGAAACATTTAGGGCATGCTAAATTAGACCAATATTAGGGGATATCAATTAAATGCATTAATTATATCGTTCAAATGATAATAGCATAATATGTAAATGCAAGATAATCATTATCAACGATTTACATATCATGCAGCACTATATTTGTCTGTTGAATCATGTTCACTTGTATTTCGCTCCAGTAAATGCTTAATATATTACCGAAAACAAAAAGAAACTCACATTTGATGGAATGTATTTCCTCTATCTTATATTTAGTTCACATCATAAAATCAGGAATTCATGACAAACAGCTAGTTTTATCGACTCATAGTTGCTCCCAGATATTGAAACAATTCGATAAACTAACGACAACATCTGAAAATGAATCTATTGAATACAATGATGGTGGTAACTCAGTGATAAGAATGTCTTATGAGGAATGGATGACCTCTTGTATTGATTATGTGGATACTTACTATGGCTGGGATGAAGATAAAATCATAAATGGTGTAATACCATTTCCACCAGATCATATGATCAATAATGATGTTTCTAAGTTTGCTTCAGTCTTAAGAGAACATTTAAGCAGCTCAGGAGGAGGTATTGGTGCAGTAATAACAGATTATGATTCATTGGCACATCTACAATTTTTAAATTATAATATTAACCAATCATTGAACGATCTGGATATACAACAAGTAGGTGATTATCAAAAGAGGATTTTACTGCTTCAACCTGATCCAAACACGGTGGTAAATGTTAGATATACTGATAGTTCAAATACTGATGAAGTAGAGAAAGAAATTGCATTAGGTGAAGCGGATGTCAAATTGTTGATGTTGATTAATAAGGACTTATTGAAGAAAAACACATCAGTAATTATTAACATCACAGTCGCTCCCAATATCACAACATCTCAAATGGATTGTAAAAATTGCAACCTGTTTGATAAGAATATCATAGGTGATCCTGAAAAAATAGAACAATTTCTTGCGGATTGTTTAACAACTCCAAAATTGAAAGTGGTATCCATGCAACAAACTGTGAAGGAAATGTTTAAAGAGATTTTAAGCTCCACTATAGGATTTATGGCTACAAGAGAATGGGAATTTAGAGTGCCATCTTTATCAAGCAACACAAGCAAGAAAATCAAATCAATCAGATTGACGAACCAACAATTATGGGTATTGCTTAGTGAAGAACTCAAAAAGATAATTATTGCTAATTTTGGGTGTGGCAAAACTCTGCTAGGGATGTATCAGTTTCAATTTATCATTGAACATGCAAATACGCCAACAACTGTATACTATATATGCTGGGATGAAATCAGTTTGATGTTACATGAAGTTAAAAGGTTTTCCGAACGCATACATAAACCAGATAATGTTAGCTTTTACGTTACTAATATTGATGATCTGGCAAGAAAATTACAAGTTGCAAACATTTATTCATTTTCCATTCTTATAAAGCTACTTTTAAAGAAGCATGCCGATTCACAAGTACACGTCATTGTTGATGAATGTAATTGTGAGTTGTTAGATCAAAGAGAAGCAGAAGAACTAAATCACTTATTTACAAATAACGAAAGCTTAAAGAAATCCTACATTGTGCTATTACCACATTCAGTTGAAAAACATCGTAATTTGGTAAATAAGGATATCACTATCTCCCATAACAAATATCGATATGAAGAAACAGGTATGAAAGTTTTCAAACTGAATCAATGCATGAGGACAACAATCAACAACTTTAAAGCGGTACAACGAGCAGAAAATATCATTTCTCAAGAAAACAGCATCATAAACCACCAGGAAGACAATGTCCTACCAAAGGTACAAGATAAACCTAAAGTTCCCCTATCAAAATCCAAAAATCCTGCATTGGAGAAACCATCTGTAATTGATCCTCACCAAAAGGAACAAAGTGTCAATGACCAAGAAGAAACAAAAGATACTAAGACAAAATCACTGCTTCCCCAAGGAAGCAGCGAAGTAAAAGCGGTTGCTAAAAACATATCATTTGATATTGACGTATCAGCATCAGAAGTAGATGAGCCAGTAATTCGGAGAAATGTTAGAACCGAAACATCGTGTTTGTTTGCATCAAACAATGATATCATTTGTCACACAATAGCAGGTAAAAAACCTACTCTTCTTTACTTTGAGAGAAAGCCAAAGACCGATCGTGAAATGGTGCTAATTTTAACGCTGTTACTAGCAATAATAAGCAAAGATGATTTCAATGTAAGGCTAATATTGTGTGAAACAAACTTTCAATATTACTTAGTCACGTCTGCCTTAAAACTATTGGGAAAACCATACATAGTGTATCATTCTTACTCAAACTGGAAACTCGAAGAACCTAACGGTTCCGCTTTGTCATCATTACCCAAAAATGGTTACACATTAGTAACAACAAGTCGAGGTGCTAGAGGTACTGAAGCAGATTTTGTTCTTGCTTGTTGTAATTCCAAAGATCACCATGTAAGACATTTGGTAGTTGAAAAAATGAGTAGAAGTACATCTAACTTGTTCCTGATTTTTTTTGATGAATTGAAAAAAGAAGAAGAAATTGTAGATAAAGCGACAACAGAACACATCATCAGATGTTTACTAAAGGAAGGGATATTGAAGAAATATATGATATCACTAACAGTGGATGGTAATGAAGAGAAACCCTGGGTCTTGAGAAAGATCGATGAAACCAATACACATGTTATGATCAACAGTGCTTCGAAGCAATTTATTTCATTCGATAGTCGAAGTAAAGATCTACCAAATTATGAATCTAAAGAATTGTTCACCTATCGTAATTTCAGTAAAGAATTAAGCAGGTATATTTACGCTACTAAAAAGCACATCTTTTGATTGTCCTCTTATTTCTGTACTAACTTCTTTTCGATATTACACTGGCCCGCTGTTTAAACTTTGCAGACTGCCTTTTATCCATTTTTAAATAAAACTCCTTCGGTAACTAAGGATAATATTTCCTAAGCAACCAAAGATTTGACAGGTGGCAATAAAATATAATTCTTCTTGCGTGGCAATTTCTATTGACCAAACATTCTTTCCCAAAGAATGATTTTTTGCAGCACCTGTTTTGCGATGATTTCTTCATCATGAGTGATCACCTCATCAAGAAAATAATTATGCTAAACTGTTAATTTAGTGTTAATCTAACTTTCTGCAGCAAAGTGTCAACACTACAGCATAGTTGTATTAAAAGGAATGACAACAATATGTGCTAGAAGCCGTAAATACCTAGGCCTGATAGGGTTGAAAATGTGCGAAAAACTATATTTTGTAGATTCTTTTCTATTCCTCCCATCGGGATATACAATACTACAAATATCGGAGATATTGGCGATATGTTTCGAAAGCACAAAAAGGACAGGCTACGGGGGAGAGCGCGGAGTGCAACGGAATTACAGGCGAGGTGCGAAGCACAGAGTGCCTTTAGCAACTTGGTATCTCATTAATCATGCAAAGACTATTGCGTTTGATTTTTTAAACAGGGGGTTGCGTATCATCATCATCATCAGGTCGAGATATCTCGGATAATTTTTGCTCGTTCCCTCCATCCCTGTCGGTCCTCCATCGCCTTTGGTATATCTTCTGAGCGGAGTCCGGTATCATCCACTAGCTGATCAATGTAGGTACGCTGAGGTCTTCCTCTTGATCTTTTTCCGTACTTTGGGTCCCAGAAAAGAACATCACTTGCAAGTTCTTGTTTGTTTCTCCACAGGTGTCCAGCCAGTTTCATTCTTCTTTCTCTTATTACCGTAGAAACGAGAGGTAGATGTCCGTAGAGACGTTTCTTTGTCGGATGTTTCTTCCAGCTTATATTTAGCGCAACACGGAGTAGGCGAGTGTATGTCCCGTCTAGA
>JAULBZ010003256.1:0-16827 GCA_032360805.1 Neoturris breviconis
ACCATAAGCAACAGAAGAAATCCTGATTCGGCGCTCGGGACATTCGCCAAAGGTCTCACCGGATCCTGACTTTATGAAGCCGACCATTAGCCACGGGACACTGAAAGCCTAAATAGTCTGGTTTCTAAATATTGCCACCAATTTCGTCTGGTCGGATGGTGTACTAAATATTACTTTACATGATCATAAATTCAGGTTCCTCATGGTCTTAGGGCGACGGTCCCGAGTTCCCAGTCCTGGTTTTTTAATCGCATAAATCAAAAAACCCAGACCAGAAAATAAAATTGCCATTGGAACCAGTACCTAGGATGCAAGGCAAGTGTAATACCTTGGCCATAAGCAATGGAAGAAATCCTGATTCGGCGCTCCGGACCTTGGCCAAAGGCCCCCATGATCCTGACTTTATGAGGCCAACCATTAGCTATGGGACACTGAAAGCCTCAATACCCGGGTTCCCAAATATACAATAAATAATGATTAACGGATATGCAAAAACCTTTGGCGGGAGGTAGACGGAATGTTGCGAGTTTAAACAGTGACCAAGATGAGAAGGAAACAGGATCCGTTTAGGAAAGGTTAAATTTCTGTTTTTGTTATTCTACGGAGAGTTGACAAGATATCTTGGCCGAATACAAGCCAAATCATTAAGCAGTGTTGAATTGCCTGCGCGAACATATATAACTTCTGAAATTCAAAGTTAGATATAAATATAAGGAACTTGTTTCCCCGCAAATTGTGTAGACCCTGATTTATCATGTAAATACCAAAAACAGTTTAAAAGGCCTATTCGTAGTTTTCTTTTATCTTTTCTACAGCAAATAATCCTTTACTAAACTTTTGAGCTAGGGACTCTGTGTCTGGTTTGTGAAGTCAGGTTCTTCATGCTCCTTAGGCTAAGGTCCCACTGCCTTGGTACTGATTTTAGGCTCTCTTAGAGTAAAAAATCTAGGTTGCCTTTTGACTTATGTTTTTAGGATATTGTAGCAATAGCTTCTCTACAAGAACGTGTAGTCAGATCCCTCAATGTTCTAAGGCCAAGGTTTCGTGAGCAAATATTTTGTATCAAGTATGCTGATGGTGTGGTGGACAGGATTGCAAGTTTTAGCAAACAAGTATCGTTCAGTGTCCAGTGACTAAATGTCGTTGTTATGAATTTTGAAGACGAAAGGAACTTGCGCGAAGGTCCGGAGAGTCGAGTCCTGGTTTTGTTTGTCGCATATTGCCAAGGTGTAAGGCTTACCTTCCGTCCTAGTTCCAGGCCACAATTGCCACTGGTCGGATGGTGTACTAAATAATACTTTACATGATCATGAATTCAGGGTCCTCATGGTCTTAGAGCAAAGGTCCCGAGTTCCCGGTCCAGGTTTTATGATCGCATAAACCAAAAATAAAGGAACATGGCCTCGGGACCTTCGCTCTAAGACCATCAGAACCCTGAAATCTTGCTCTTGTAAAGAACAATTTTGCACAATATTGGACGCAAAGCAAGCATAATATCTTGGCCATAAGCAACGGAAGATATCCTGATTCGGCGCTCCGCACCTTCGCCAAAGGACTCACATGATCCTGACTTCATGCGACCGACCATTAACAACGGGACACTGAAAGTCTTAATAGCCTGGTTTCTAAATATTGCCACCAATTGCCACTGGTCGGATGGTGTACTTAATAATACTTTACATGATCATGAATTCAGGGTCCTGATGGTCTTAGGGCGAAGGTCCCGAGTTCCCGGTCATGGTTTTATGATCGCTTAAAAACCATAAAACCAGTACCAGTACCTTGGGACCTTCGCCTTAAGACCATGAGAACCCTGAAATCATGCTTTTGTAAAGAACGAATTTGCACAATATTGGACATGTGGCCATTGGAACCAGTACCTACGACGCAAAGCAAGCGTAATTCCTTGACCATAAACAAAGGAACAAATCCTGAATCGGCCCTCGGGACCTTCGCCAAAGGTCTCACAGGATCCTGACTTTATGAAGCCCACCATTAACCACGGGACGCTGAAAGCCTCAATAGCCTGGTTTCTAAATATTGCCACCAATTTCCACTGGTCGGATGATGTACTAAATTTTTACTTTACATGATAATGAATTCAGGGTCCTCATGGTCTTAGAGCGAAGGTCCCGAGTTCCCGGTCCTGGCTTTATGATCGCTTATAAACCATATAACCAGTACCAGTACCTCGGGACTTTCGCCAGTACCTACGACGCAAAACAAGCGTAATATATTGGCCATAAGCAACGGAAGAATTCATGATTCGGCGCTACAAACCTTCGCCAAAGGTCTCACAGGATCCTGACTTCATGAGGCCGACCATTAACCTCGGGACGCTGAAAGCCTCAATAGCCTAGTTTCTAAATATTGCCACCAATTACCACTGGTCGGATGGTGTACTATATAATACTTTACATAACGATGAATTCAGGGTCCTGATGATCTTAGGGCGAAGGTCCCGAGTTCTTGGTCCTTGTTTTATGATCGCCTATAAACCATAAAACCAGGACCAGTACCTCGGGACTTTCGCCATGAGGCCATGAGAACCCTGAAATCTTGCTCTTGCACAATATTGGACATGTGGCCTTTGCAACCAGTACTTACTACGCAAAGCAAGAGAAATAGCTTGACCATCAGCAATGGAAGAAATCCTAATTTGGCGCTCGGGACGTTCGGCAAAAGTCTCACAGGATCCTGAGTTCATGAGGCCGTCCATTAGCCACAGGACAATGAAAGCCTCAATAGCCTGGTTTCTAAATAATGCCACCAATTACCACTAGTCGGATGATGGACTTCTTGAGGCCGACCATTAGCCACTGGACACTGAAAGCCACAATAGCCTGGTTTCTAAATAGTGCCACTAATTGCCAATGGTCCGATGGTGTACTTAACAATACTAACCATGATCATGAATTGAGGGTCCTCATGGTCTTAGGCGAAGGTCCCGAGATCCTAGTCATGATTCTATGATTGCTTATAAACCATAAAACCAAGACCAGCACCTCGAGTCTTTCGACTTAAAACCATGAGAACCCTGGATTCTTGCTCTTGTAAAGAACGATTTTGCACAATATTGGACATGTTGCCATTTGAACCAGTACCTACGACGCAAAGCAAGCGTAATACCTTGACCATAAGCTACGGAAGAATACATGATTCGGCGCTCGGGATCTTCGCCAAAGGTCTCACAGAATCCTGACTTCATGAGGCCGACCATTAACCACGGGACGCAGAAAGCCTTAATAGCCTGGTTTCTAAATAGTGCCATTACTTTCCATTAGTCGGATGGTGTGCTAAATAATATTTTACATGATCATGAATTCAGGGTCCTCATGGTCTTAGGGCGAAGGTCCCAAGTTCCTGTTCCTGATTTTATAATCGCATTAACCAAAAAACCAGGACCAAGGCCTCTGGACCGCCGCCCTAAGACCATCAGAACCCTGAAATCTTGCTCTTGTAGAGTATGATTTTGCACAATATTGGACTTGTCGCCATTAGAACCAGTACCTACGACGCAAAGCAAGCGTAATACCTTGACCATAAGCAATGAAAAAATCCAAATTCGACGCTCGGGACCATCGACAAAGGTTTCACAGGATCCTGACTTCATGAGGCTGACCATTAGCCACGGGACATTGAAAGCCTCAATAGCCTAGTTTCTAAATATTGCTACCAATTGCCACTGGTCGGATGGTGTACTAAATAATACTTTACATGACCATGAATTCAGGGTCCTGATGATCTTATGGCGAAGGACCCGAGTTCCCGGTCCTTTTTTTATGATCGCCTATAAACCATAAAACCAGGACCAGTACCTCCGGACCTGCGCCCTAAGACCATGAGAACCCTGAAATCTTGCTTTTGTAAAGAACGATTTTGCACAATATTGGACATGTGGCCATTGGAACCAGTTCCTACGAGGCAAGGCAAGCGTAATACCTTGGCCATAAGCAACGGAAGAAATCCTGATTCGGCGCTAGGGACCTTTGCCAAAGGCCTCACAGGATCCTGACTTCATGAGGCCGACCATTAGCCATGGGACGCTGAAAGCCTCAATACCCTGGTTTCCAAATATACAATAAATATTGATCAACTCGTATGCAGAAACCATGGCGGGAGGTAGACGGAGTGTTGCGAGTTTTAACAGAGAGCAAGACGAGAAACATAATACATTAAGGAAAGGTTAAATTTCTGTTTTTGTTTTAACACAGAGAGTTAACAAGAATTCCTTGCCAAATCCAAGCCAAACCATTAAGCAGTGTTGAATTGCCTACGCGAACATATATCCGCTTGGAAATTCAAAGTTAGGTATACATATAAGGGACTTGCTTCCCTGCATATTGTGTACAGCCTAATTTATCATGTAAATACCAAAAACAGTTTAAACGGTCTATTCTTAGTTTTATTTTATCTTTTCTACAGCAAATACTCCTTTACTAAACTTTCGAACTAGGGTCTCTGTGTCAGGATTGTGAAGTCAGGGTCTTTATGGTCCTTAGGCTTAGGTCCCAATGCCTTGCTATTGATTTTAGATTCTGTTATAGTAAAAATTCTAGGTCGCCTTTGGTTCTATGTTTTTAGTCCTAGAACTACAGGTAGGATATTGTAGCAAATGCTTCTGTGCAGGAACGTGTAGTCAGATCACACAATGTTCTAAGGCCAAGGTTTCGTAAGCAAGTATTTTGTTTCAAGTTTGCTTATGGTGTGGGTTTTGCAACATTTAGTAAAGAATTATCTTTCCGTGTCTAGTTGCTGAAAGTCGTTTTCATGAATTTAGTGGCTGAAGGTCCGGATAGTCGAGTCCTGGTTTGTTTTCTCGCATGTAGCCAAGGTGTATGACTTGCCTTGTGTCCTAGTTCCAGGGCACAATTGCAACAGGTCGGATTGCGTACTAAATAATACTTTACATGACCATGAATTCAGGGTCCTCATGGTCTTAGAGCGAAGGTCCCGAGTTCCCGGTCCAGGTTTTATGATCGCATAAACCAAAAATAAAGGAACATGGCCTCGGGACCTTCGCTCTAAGACCATCAGAACCCTGAAATCTTGCTCTTGTAAAGAACAATTTTGCACAATATTGGACGCAAAGCAAGCATAATATCTTGGCCATAAGCAACGGAAGATATCCTGATTCGGCGCTCCGCACCTTCGCCAAAGGACTCACATGATCCTGACTTCATGTTGCCGACCTATAACCACGGGACACTGAAAGTCTCAATAGCCTGGTTTCGAAATATTGCCACCAATAGGGCGAAGGTTCCGAGTTCCCGGTCCTGGTTTTATGATCGCTTAAAAACCATAAAACCAGTACCAGTACCTTGGGACCTTCGCCATAAGACCATGAGAACTCTGAAATCATGCTCTTGTAAAGAACGAATTTGCGCAATATTGGACATGTGGCCATTGGAGCCAGTACCTACGACGCAAAGCAAGCGTAATACCTTGACCATAAACAAAGAAACAAATCCTGATTCGGACCCTCGGGACCTTCGCCAAAGGTCTCACAGGATCCTGACTTTATGAGGCCCACCATTAACCACGGGACGTTGAAAGCCTCAATAGCCTGGTTTCTAAATATTGCCACCAATTGCCACTGGTCGGATGATGTACTAAGTAATACTTTACATGATCATGAATTCAGGGTCCTCATGGTCTTAGGGCGAAGGTCCTGAGTTCCCGGTCCTGGTTTTATGATCGCTTATAAACCATAAAACCAGTACCAGTACCTCGGGACCTTCACCACAAGAGCATGAGAACCCTGAAATCATGCTTTTGTAAAGAACGATATTGCACAATATTGGACATGGGCCATTGGAACCAGTTCCTACGAGACAACGGAAACGTAATACCTTGGCCAAAAGCAACGGAAGAAATCCTGATTCGGCGCTAGGGACCTTCGCCAAAGGCCTCACAGGATCCTGACTTCATGAGGCCGACTATTCGCCATGGAACACTGAAAGCCTCAATAGCCTGGAATCTAAATAATGCCACCAATTTCCACTAGTTGGATGGTGTACTAAATAATACTTTACATGATCATGAATTCAGGGTCCTCATGGTCTTAGGGCTAAAGTCCCGAGTTCCTGGTCCTGGTTTTATGATCGCTTATAAACCACAATACCAGGAACAAGACCTCGGAACTTTTGCCCTAAGTACATGAGAACCCGGAAATCTTGCACTTGCAAAGAACAGTTTTGCACAATATTAGACATGTGGCAATGGAACCAGTACCTACGACGCAAAGGAATGGAAGAATTCTTGATTCGGTGCCGTGGACCTTCGCCAAAGGTCTCACTGGATCCTGAATTCATTTGACAGACCATTCTTTACGGGACACTGAAAGCCTCAATAGCCTGGTTTCTATATATTGCCACCAATTGTCACTGGTCGGATGGTGTACTAAATAATACCTTACAAGACCATGAATTCAGGATCCTCATTATCTTAAGGCGAAGGTCCTGAGTTCCCGGTCTTTGTTTTATGATCGCCTATAAACCATAAAACCAGGACCTCGGGACCTTCACCCTAAGCTTATGAAGACCCTGAAATCTTGCTCTTGTAAAGAACGATTTCCCACAATATTGGACATGTGGCCATTATCTACGACGGAAAGCAAGCGTAATATCTTGACCATAAGCAATGGAAGAATTCCTGATTTGGCGCCCGAGACCTTTGGCAAAGATCTCACAGGATCCTGACTTCATGAGGCCGGCCATTCGCCACGGGACACTGAAAGCCTCAATAAGCTGGTTTCTAAATATTGCCATTAATTGCCACTGGTCGGATGGTGTACTAAATAATACTTTACATGACCATGAATTCAGAGTCCTCGTGGTCGTAGAGAGATGGTCCCGAGTTTCTGGTCCTGGTTTTATGATCGGTTATAAACCATAATACCAGGAACAAGACCTCGGGACTTTCGCCCTAAGTACATGAGAACCCTGAAATCTTGCACTTGTAAAGAACGGTTTTGCACAATAATAGACATGTGGCCAATGGAACCAGTACCTACGACGCAAAGCAATGGAAGAAATCCTGATTCGGCGCAGTGGACCTTCGCCAAAGGTCTCCTTGGATCCTGAATTCATGTGGCCGACCATTAGCTATGGGACACTGAAAGCCTCAATAGCCTGGTTCTTAATATTGCCACCACTTGCCAATGGTCGGATGGTGTACTAAATAATACCTTACGTGATCATGAATTCAGGGTCCTTATGGTCTTAGGGCGAAGTTCCCGATTTCTGGGTCCTAGTTTTGTGATCGCTTATAAACCATAAAACCAGGACCAGGACCATGGAACCTTCGCCCTAAGATCATAAGAACCCTGAAATCTTACTCTTGTAAAGAACGATTTTGCACAATATTGGACATGTGGCCATTGGAACCAGTATCTACGACGCAAAGGAAGCGTAAAACCTTAACCATAAGCCACCGAAGAAATCCTGATTCGGCGCTTATGGCCTTCCCCAAAGGTGTTACAGGATCCTGCCTTCGTGAAGCCGTCCATTAGCTATGGAACACTGAAAGCCTCAATACCAAGGTTTCCAAATATTGCCACCAATTTCCAATGGTGGGATGGTGTACTAAATAATACTTTACATGATTATGAATTCAGGGTCCTCATGATCTTAGGGCGAAGGTCCTGAGTTCTCGGTCCTGGTTATATGATCGCCTATAAACCATAAAGTCAAGACCAGGACCTTGGGACCTTCGCCCTAAGGCCATGAGAACCCTGAAATCTTGCTCTTGTATAGAACGGTTTTGCACAATATTGGGCATATGGCCATTGGAACCAGTATCTACGACGCAAGGCAAGCGTAATACCTTAACCATAAGCAATGGAAGAATTCCTGATTCGGCGCTCGTGACCTTCGTTAAAGGTCTCACAGGATCCTAACTTCATGGGGCCGACCATTAGCCACCGGACACTGAAAGCCTCAACAGCCTGGTTTCTTAATATTGCCACCAATTGCTACTGGTCGGATGGTGTATCAGGATCCTGATTTCTTGAGGCCATTCATTATCCATGGGACACTGAAAGCCTCAATACCCTGGCCTCAATACCCTGGTTTCTAAATATACAATAAATAATGATTAACTGGTATGCAGAAACCTTGGCGAGAGGTAGACGGAGTGTTGCGAGTTTAAACAGATAGCAAGATGAGAATCTGGATCTGCACGGAAAGTTAACAAGAACTCCTGGCCAAATCCAAGACAAAGCATTAAGCAGTGTTGAATTGCCTGCGCGAACATATATCTGAGCGGAAATTTAAAAATAGGTATAAATAGAAGGGACTTGTATCCCGGCAAATTGTGTAGACCCTGATTTATCATGTAAATACCAAAAACTGTTTAAAAGGCCTATTCGTAGTTTTGTTTTATCTTATCTACTGGTAATACTCCTTTACCAAACTTTTCAGCTAGGGTGTCTGTTTCAGGATTGTGAAGTCAGGGTCTTCATGGTCCTTAGGCTTAGGTCCCAATGCCTTGGTACTACTTTTAGGCTCTGTTATATTAAAAAATCTAGGTCGCCTTTGGTCCTAGGTTTTTCGTGCTAGGACTACAGGTAGGATATTGTAGCAAATGCTTCTGTACAGGAACGTGTAGTCTGATCCGTCAATGTTCTAAGGCCAAGGTTTTGTGAGCAAGTACTTTGTTTCAAGTTTGCTTATGGTGTAGGGGTCAGGGTTGCAACCTGTAGTAAAGAAGTTTCTTTCAGTGTCCAGTTGCTAAAAGTCGTTGGCATAAAGTCAGGGGCCTAAGGGACCTTGGGCGAAAGTCCGGAGAGTCGAGTCCTAGTTTCTTTTTCGCTTATAGTCAAGGTGTTAGGCTTGCCTTGTATCCTAGTTCCAGGGTCCAATTGCTGCTGGTCGGATGGGTTACTAAATAATACTTTACATGATCATGAATTTAGGGTCCTCATGGTCTTAGGGCGAAGGTCCCGAGGTCTCGGTTTCGGTTTTTTTTTCGCCTTTAATCCATAAAACCAGGACCAGAAGTATTTGGTACAGTATTTGACCTGTTGAGCTGAGAGCCTGAACATAGAACCTAAGGCGACCTTAACCCTAGACCAAGAACAACCCTGAAACCAGGACTTTGACTTAGGAACCTCAATTTACGATCCTGACCCCAAGACCCTAGATTTTCTAGGAGGTTTCCAAAGGCCTGTGTTTTCTGTGACGTTAAATAAGGCCACTTGGGCCAGAATTGGCTGAAACTCAACCTAAAGAAGATCCTTTTTGCCACAGTCAGAGTCTAACGGTAATTTCCCGATTGTTTACCAAATTTTAGACCAAACTGTTGAGCAGGGTCGAACTTCCTGCACAATTTTCTTCCATCCTCATAATTCTCCACGGTTGAATATTAACATTAGAAACTACCTTCAAGCCCTTGCAAATTCCGGGGATCGCAGTAGTTTTATTTTTCAAAGATCTCCATAACGTACAATAAGGTGGAAATTTGGTCACATTTTTGTTTTTATTATTAGGCAACGTTTAAAACGCCTGTTCTACAACCGTTCACATAAATAATGATACACTTTACGAATTTGAACAAGCAAAACACCACAAGTAAAACGTAACGACGGAAAATGACCACTAGAAGTCCCTAGAGAATTATCTCAGAGATTTACCCAAGTTGACATAAGACTAAGGGCTTAAGATCTTAGGTGTCGACAAATTATGTTGTTCCTAGCACCCTAGTACCAAGGCTCTTGGAATATATTCGGTTTTTTTGTGTCTTTAGGTTTGCTACCGAAAATTTAAGGCTTTTTATCTAATTGGAAATTTGCAATCTTTGATCAAATTTTACCTCATCTAAAATATTTATGTGATTGCTTGTTGCTTTCAAACTTAAGTAAAGAACTATTAGATACGAAATTCGACCTGTGGCCCTGGGACTAAGAACCTAGGACTAAAGATGACCTTGAATTATTGACCATAAGCGACCCTAAAATCAGTACCAAGGCATTGGAACCTTGACTTTAGGACCATGAAAAATATGACTTCCCAAATTGGACACAAAAAACTTTAGTAAAGAAGTACGTGCTAATGAAATGATAAAAGAAAAGAAAGAATAGGCCTTTCAAGCTGTTTTTGAAAATTACATAATAAATCATTGTCCCCAGGGAAATTAGTCTCTTATATTATTACTTGAATTTCTGTGCAGATGTTTTATGGCAAAGGCAACTCAACACTGCTTAATGGTTTGGCTTGGATTTGGCCTGGAATTCTTGTAATTTCTTCATGGACTAACAAATGTAGAAATTTAACCTTTGCTAAGCAGACTCTGTTCCTCATCTTGTTCTCCTTTTAAACTCCAAACATACCGTCTACCTCCCGCCAAGGTTCCTGCATACCTATTGATCATTACTTATTGTTCATTTACAAACCAGGGTATTGAGGCTTTCAGTGTCCAGTTGTTAAAGATCGGCGTCAAGAAGTCAGAGTCCTGAGGGAGCTTGGGCGTAAGTCCTGAGGGCCGGGTCCTGAATTCTTCCGTCGCTTATGGCCAAGATGTTCGGTTTGCCTTGTTCTAGGTTCTTGATCCAAGAGCCACAGGTCGGATATTGTGCTAAATAAATCTTTACAGGATCATGATTTCAGGGTCCTCATGGTCTTAGGGCGATTTGGAAATTTTATGTATTTTATGCAATTAGCGTGTTCTTGGCTTACATCACCAAAATTATTTATTTTGGTGATGTACGCCAAGGAAATGCAGAATATATAAAGTTAAATATAAATATAAGAAGCTTTACATACTTTTGGTGATGTATGCCAAGGATACACTCTAAATTTAAAGGTATCGAGGAAATACAAAACTACTATTTTGAATTAAAATATTATGCTAGCATTGTTTACCATGTATATAATTGCATTTTCTTCTTGTGCAGATATTAAGTCATTATTAAGTTCCTCGCGAAATATATTATAAGCCTATAACAAATCCATTGTTTGAAATGTTAAATAAGCAATAAATATGCATATATGCTGTACATCTAGGATGAAAGTGGCTAAAGCTACCGTATAGTCTCTTTTCTAAAATCAGTACAAAGGCATTGGAACCTTGGCCCTAGCACCACGGAAAACCTGACTTCCCAATCAGGACACAAAAAACTTTAGTAAAGAAGTATTTTCTATAGAAATGATAAAAAAAAGAAAGAAAGGCCTTTTAAACTGTTTTTAGTATTTACATAATAAATCATGGTCCTTACAATTTGTAGGGAAGTTAATCCCTTATATTATTACCTGAATTTCTGTGCAGATGTTTGATGGAAAAGGCAATTCAACACAGCTTAATGGTTTGGCTTCGATTTGGCCAGGAATTCTTGTAATCTTTCCATGGACTAACAAATGTACAAATTTAACCTTTTCTAAGCGGATCCTGTTTCTCATCTTGTTCTCTCTTTAAACTTCCAACACACTGTCTACCTCCCGCCAAGATTTCTGTGTACCTATTGATCATTATTTATTGTTCATTTACAAACCAGGGTATTGAGGTGTGTCCAGTGGTTAAAGATCGGCGTCAAGAAGTCAGAGTCCTGAGGGAGCTTAGGAAAAGGTCCCGAGGGCTGGGTGCAGATTTCTTCTGTTGCTTATAGCCAAGGTGTTCGGTTTGGCTTGTGTTCAATGCAAAAAAGTAGGATTTAAGGTTTATGAGAGAGTATTATTAGCCTATAAATATTTTTATAAAAATAAATAGAGAAAAATTAATTACATCATGCAGTGTGATTTTTATTTCTCGAAATTGTCCCAATTTTGGACAATATGGGCCCAAACATTTTTAGACTTTTTTCTTTCAGATTCAGTTTCTTTAACTTTTTTGTGTGCATTTAACTGTTCTGCATGCATTGTCGAGGTTTTGGTTTAAAAAATAGCAAAATTCTGCGAAATATTGCGTAAAAACCCGAAGACAGGGGGGTTAAAATAATTTCAACCTATGGCATGGCTAAAAGAATTTACCATGCTTAACAGTTAATTTAAAAATCAAATTACTAGTGTATAGTTTAGGAATCAAACGTGTCTATTCGCATAACCACATTTTATTTCATTCAAATAGTAACATATTTGTACTCCAGGATTTTACTAAAACGCTGTTTACGTCATTTTGTATGTTCAAAAACCAATAGACTCGATTGATCCCATCAAAATACCCTCTAGAAAAACCATAACACATTGCCTGGAAAAACAGTGGCGATGTAAGGTTTTTGAACCGCCTTAATGGCCTTGAGTGTCCTAGGTTCTTGATCCAAGGGCCACAGGTCGGATATTGTGCTAAATAATTCTTTACAGGATCAAGAATTCAGGTACCTCATGGTCTTAGGGCAAAGGTTCCGAGGTCTAGGTCAGGGTTTCACTGTCGCTAATAAACCAGGGGTCATGGTGGCCTTGGTTCCCAGATTCAATGTCTCAGGACCACTGATCGGATATTGCACCTAATACTTCTTTACTAAAGTTTGCAACGCTGACTGTAACACCATAACAGGCATTAAAACCAGAGCCCTGCTCACGAAACCTTGGCTCTAGAACTCTGAGGACTCTAACTTCATGTTACTGTACAGAATTATTTGCTGCAATATCCGAGCTATTGCTCTAAATCCCTGAGACTCTAAACATAGTACCGAAGGCAACCTTTCCCCAAGACCATAGGCGACCTTAGAATCAGAACGGTAGTTTCAAGACCGTGGCCCTAAGACCATGAAGCCCCTGACTTCACGTTCCTGACCCAGAGATCCTAGCTTGCAAACTTTAGTAAAAGTTATTTGGAGCAAATTTTAATCTGGGGCCATAGGAACGTGAACATAAGACCCAAAGCAACACAGGCCGCTAAACCATAAGCAAGCCTTAAACCAGGAATCAGAACTAGGACCAAGGACACTCTCACTTTATGATTCTGTAAAGAAGTATTTGATACAGTATTTGACCTGTTGTACTGGGAGCCTGAACATTGAACCTAAGGTGACCTTGACACTAGACCAAGAAGACCCTGAAACCGAGACTTTGACTTAAAACCCTCAATTTACAATCCTGATCCCAAAACCCTAGATTTTCTAAGAAGTTTTCAAGCGCTTGTTTACACTGTGACGTCAAAAAAGGCAACTTGGGCCAAAACGGGCCGAAATGCAATCTGAAAAGGATTCTTTTTGCGACAGTCAGAATCTAAAAGTAATTTCTTGGTTATGTCCAAAATTTTACGCCAAACGGTCGAGCAGTGTCCAACTTCCAGCACGAAATTCATCCATCTTGACAAATCTCTACGATTGAATAATGACATTAAAAACTATCTTTAAGCCCCCAGCAAATTTCGAGATCACTATTCTTCAAAGATCTCCATAACGTAAAATAAGGTGGAAATTTGGCCTGTTGTGGGAATCACATTTTTGTTTATATTATTAGGCACTATCTAAGACGCCTATTCTACAAGTGTTAACATAAATTATGATATATTTTACGACTTTGAACAAGCAAAACACCACAAGTAAAACGTAAATACGGAAAATGACCATTAGAAGTCCCTAGTGAATTATCTCAGAGATTTACACAAGTAGACATAAGACTAAGGGCTTACGATCTTAGGTGTTTTTCAAATCTCGATAAATTATGCTGTGCCTAGCAGCCTAGTACCAACGCTCTTGGAACGTATTCGATTTTTTGTGTCTTTAGGTTTGCCACTGAAAAATTTATGTGATTGCTTGTAGCTTGCAAACTTTAGTAAAGAAGTATTTGGTACAAATTCCGACCTGCGGTCTTTGGACTGACCCCAGGTGACCTTGACTTTTCAATCATAAGCAACCCTAAAATCAGTATTGGAACCATTGCACTAGGACTATGAAGAACCTGACTTCCCAATCCGGACACAAAAAACTTTGGTAAAGAAGTATTTGCTATAGAAATAATAAAAGAAAACAAAGGGCCTTTTGAACTGTTTTTGGTATTTACATAACTAATCATGGTCCCCAATTTGCAGGGATGTTGGTCCCTTATATTATTACTTGAATTTCTGTGCAGATGTTTATTGGCAAAGGCAATTCAACACTGCTTAATGGTTTGACTTGGATTTGGCCTGGAATTCTTTTAATCTCTCCATGGACTAACAAAAGTATAAATTAAGCCTTTGCTAAACGAACCATGTTCTTGATATTCTTCTCCCTTTAATTCCTTAACACTCCGTATACCTCCCGCCAAGCTTCCTGCATACCTGTTGATCATTATTTACTGTCCATTTACAAATGAGGGTATTGAGGCTTTTAGTATCCACTGATTAAATTTCGGCGTCATAAAGTCAGGGTACTGAGGGACCTTGGGCAAAGGTCCCGAGAACCTAGGCATGCTTTTTTCGTCGCTCATAGCCAAGATGTTAGGCTTGCTTTGCGTCCGAGGTTCAAGGCCAAATAGCCGCAAGTCGGATATTGTACCAAATAATTAGTTACAGGATCATGAAATCAGAGTCCTCATGGTCTTATGGCGAAAGTCCCGTGGTCCAGGTCCTGGCCTAATGGCCGCTAATAAACCAGAGGTCATGGTGGCCTTGGGTCCTAGATTTAGTGTCTCAAGAACACTGGTCCGATATTGTACCTGATACTTCTTTACTAAAGTTTGCAACCTTAACCCCACACCATAGGCGACCTTGAAACAAAGGAGCTGCTCACAAAACCTTGGCCCTAGAAAAACCTTGGCCCTTGGCTCTTGGTCAGGACTCTGACTTCATGTTCCTGTACAGAAGTATTTGCTGTAATATCGAACCTGTGGTCGTAGGACTAATAACCTAGGACCTAAGGCGACCTAGATTGTTGACTATAAACGAGCCTAAAATCAGTACCAAGGCATTGAGACCTTAGCCCAAGGACCATGAAAGCCCTGTTTTCACAAACCTGACACAGGGTCTCTAGCTAGGGCTCAAAAATTTAGTAAAGAAGTATTTGCTATAAAACAGATAATAGAAAACAAAGAATACGCCTTTTAAACTGTTTTTGGAATTTACATGATAAATCAGATTCCCCACAATATGGAAGAAGCTAGTCTCTTATATTTATACCTAACCTTGAATTTATTTGCTGATGTATGTTCGCGCAGGCAATTCGATACTGCTCAATGGTTTGGCGTGGATTTGGTCTGGAATTCTTGTATGCTCTCCGTGGAATAAAAAAAGTAGACATTTAGCCTTTGCTAAACGGAACCTGTTCCTCATCTTCTTCTGCCTTTAAATTCCCAACACTTCGTCTACCTCCCGCAAAGATTCCTGCATATCAGGATCATTCTTTATTGTTCATTTAGAAGCCAGGGTATTGAGACTTTCAGTGTCCCGTGGCTAAAAGTCGGCCTCATGAAGTCAAGATCCTTAAGAACCTTAGGCGAAGGTCCCGAGGGTCACAACACCATTAGCGACCTTGAAACAAGAGCCCTGCTCACGAAACCTTGGCCCAAGAACCATGAGGACTCTGACTTCATGTTCCTGTGCAGAAGTATTTTCTACAAGATCTGAAATGTGGCCCTGGGTCCCTGGGACCCAGAACCTAGTATCCAAGGCATGCTTTATCCCTGAAGCATGAGGGAGCCTATAATCAGGACGCTATTTTCAAGACCTTGGTCCTGGGATCATGAAGCCCTTGACTTCACGTTCCAGACCCAGAGGCCCTTGCTTGCAAACTTTAGTAAAAAATATTTGGAACAAAATCTAATCTGTGGCCCCAGAAACTTTAACCTAAGATCCAAAATGACACAGACCGCTGGACCATAAGTGACCCTTAAACCAGGACCCAGAACCAGAACCAAGGGGACCTTCACTTTATGATTCTGTAAAGAACTATTTGGTACAGTATTTGTCCTGTTGTACTAGGAGCCTGAACCTTGACCCTAGACCAAGAACGACCCTGAAACCAGGACTTTGACTTATGACCTTTACTTTACGATCTTGATTCCGTGACCCTAGATTTTCTAGGAAGTTTCTAAGTGTCTGTGTACACTGTACGTTAAATAAGGCAACTTGGGCCAAAACGGACCGAAGCGCAACCTGAAAAGGATCATTTTGCCACAGAAAGTAATTTCCCGGTTGTGCACCAAATGTTAGGCCAAACTGTCGGGCAGTGTCGAACTTCCTGCACGCACTCCTTCCATCCGGACAATTCTCCGCGGTTCAATATTAACAATAGAAACTTCCTTTAAGTCCCTTGCAAATGTGGGGGATCGCTATAGTTTATATTCTTTAAAGATCTCCAAAACGTAAAATAAAGTTGAAATTTGGTCTTGATCTAATGAGCCCTGTTGTGAGAATCACATTTTTGTTTTTATTATTAGGCACCATCTAATGCGCCCATTCTACAACCGTTCACATAAATAATGATACACTTTACGAATTTAAACAAGAAAAAACACCACAAGTAAATCGTAAATACGGAAAATGACCACTAGAAGTCCCTGGAGAATAATGTTAGAGATTTCTTCAAGGGCTTAAGATCTTAGATCTCGACAAATTTTGTTGTTCCTAGCAGCCTAGTACCAAGGCTCTTGGAACATATTCAATTTTCTGTGTCTTCAGGTTTGCTACCAAAAATATACAGGTGAAAAACTATTGTTCTCGCATTTCTTACACAGTAAAACGGTTACATTGGATTGCATGAAGGCAGGAGTGGCCAGAACAACGCTCTAAAGTTTCTGCATGTTGCTGCAATTTACCCAAAAAAAACACACTTTTTTGAACTCTCTTTCAAGTTCAAAAAAACGTTATTTTGAAAGATGCAACTGCATTCGGAAAGCGTCGTTTCCGACGATCGTAGATAAGTTGGGAACGTAGTTTCTTTTCGGATTCTGCACTACAATGCATTTCGGT
>JAULBZ010003257.1:0-16827 GCA_032360805.1 Neoturris breviconis
GTCCCGAAGAAACCAATCAATTGCAAGCTCATTGACTTAACACTCTTCATCATAGATTAATTTTTCTTAAAATTATTAAATTTTACTCTATTAAAGCTGCTAAGATAATTGCTTTTGGTAACAAATTTTGGAGATGGCTCCTAACCATATCAAAGAATGTTGAGAAGGTCCCGAATACCTTTGTTGACTGTTGCATGAATAGTGCATTAGTGCAAAAGAATTATTTAAGAAGAAAAGGGAATGGGAGTTTTTATACTATTCAGTGGTCGTAACAATATTAAATAATCACTGCAAAGGAGGGAATTTTGAGCATTGATGCTCAAAATCACTTCTCTATAGTGATTATTTGCTCTGATTTCGACCGCTACATACTTTGTTTGCTGACATTTGATTGGTTGTAAGTGTACCAGTTTTATCGGAACATATGACAGATGTACATCCAAGAGTTTCAACAGAGGGTAATGAACGAACAATAGCATTTTTCTTTGCCATACGTCTTGTACCTGAAATTTAAAAACAATAATCTAGTTCAGTTTTGACATGATTAATAAAGGCATTCTCATTTTCGATTCACAAATTGCTTATGTCTTTTCTTCGTTAATCACTTTCATAGCACTTTTCTTTTAAAAACTGTCCTTGAAAAGGTCGAAATATTTTATTTGACATGTAAACTTTATAAGATTACCTTTTCATGATGGTTAAAAGTGGCATTTATAGGCAATAATTGTAAACGTGAGTTCAAAAGTTACCCACTTTCATTTTTATAAATTCTACACCTTATGAACGTCCAACGTCAGACTATAAATTCAATTTCTAATTGTTTATTAAACTATTCAATATATTCTATTCAATAACAACAATAAACTATATTTTGGTTACTGAATTAGCATCCAGATAATTGAAATAAGAGTAAATTATCAGTAGTCAACAATCACTGCGGAGGATTGATTTTTAAGCATAGTATATAGTTTCAGACTGTCTTGTCTGATGCTAGGCTCAGAAATCGCTCCTCCTCAATGATTATATGCTCTTATTTCAAGCACTAATTATCTGCAAAAACAGAGTTGATCATTAGTCAAAATAGGTCAATCATAAAAAACACTTCTTCGTACTCCTCCACAAGTGATGTCTGACCGTTATATTGAGGCTTGGCAAATAATAGTCGCAAATAATAGTCGCTCTTATTTCGACTACTGTTGCTTGGTTTCGATAATCACTACTCAGGTTCATGCTAATATCAAGGGTTGAATTAACTACTAGTCATCACTAGTCATCACTGTGAAGGAGAGATTTTACAGAATATTTTCAGCCAATTCAGCCAAAAAAATTCTGAAAAATCTCTCCTCCATAGTGATGACTGGCAGTTATTTTAACCACCATAATACTGAATACCTACCAAGAGCCAAACAAGTTGTGATAACAGCTGGAAGACCTTCAGGTATAGCAGCAACAGCAAGAGCAACAGCAATTTTAAAGTAGTAAATGGCACCCTGAAGATAATCAGAAGAGCTTACAGTAAAGGCTGATTTCCATTAGGCGATTTATATCGTGGGCGCTACTTTTATAGTGATATTTTTCGTGCGTTTTCTTGTTTTTGATTTCCACTTATCTCTTATTTTAGTACAAATTTTGGTTGTTATGGCAAATAATATCACGTTTAGAGAATTATTAAATTTCAGATGGACTGTACTGTATTTTGATTGACTGACTTTTTGTAACAAAACGTTAATGTTTTTAATTGTTTTTAAGTTTTTCAAGGAATAAATACTATAATTTGATTGATGGAAATGGAAGATCGCTTACAAACTTCAGCAATCGAGTAGCGTGCTGTTTAACTTCTTTTTTTTCACGCTACCATACTTTTGTCACTCAAATGACCGCATTTTTCATCAATACACATGTCAAGCGACAAAAATCACATATGAAAATCAGCCTTAAGAGCATGAAATAAGCATTAACATATATATATAGAGAGAGAGAGAACAACACGTGAATCAATACCTAGACACTTGAATAATCACTGTGGAGGAGTGATTTTTGAGCACAGCTTCATTCTATAATGTCTAAAACTATGCTCAAAAATCCCTCTTCTACAGTGATTATTTACTCTTATTTCGACCACTGCTTCTACAATCGATTAGTGTGTTAATAACAAATTCAGTATTCGAATTATAAGCAGTTAATCGCCATTGAGAAGTAATTTTTAAGCAGGGTGCAGAGCATGAACTATGTTGAAAAATTACTCAAAAACAGAAAGTGAACAGAAAGGTTCTCTGAAGGAGAGAATAGATTCTCCTATTACGAACCTGATTCCTCATTCTATTTCTCTATTCTCGTTGTGTGCATATTTAATTTTTGTTAGTGTATGATAATTACAGGATATGCGGTGAGTGAAAATTTGGGGTATAACAAAAAAGGGATCAAAAATTAAATTATATACAGTGTAATTGTGTACTTACTTTGACCCAAGATCCTCCATGTACAGGATCATTAAAATGTCCAATGTTAATAGCCCATACAGCTATGCATATCAATGTAATCACCTGCAAAAACATAGCAGACAATATAATAAAGCCAAAAAGTGGAGGGTTGTGGAGGGGTTTTTTTCTATGCACTTCACAAATTTTACATTTTCATCAATGTGGAGGATAGATAAATATTCTCAAAAATCTCTCCTCCACAGTTATGATTGGCAGTTATTCAATTTCAAATATTTATCTATATTTATTTCGAACACTGAAGTATAATACCCTGAGTGAAGCATTGCATAGAAATCACCAGAGCATCCATTAGGATTTAGTGACCAGTGCTCAAAACAAGAACAAATAATCACTATGGAGGAGAGATTTCTTAGCATAGCTTCAGACTTTATAGCTTGAAGATATACTCAATATAACTCCTCCATAGTGGTTTTTTCCTTTTATTTTGAGCACTGAGTGACTATAATAAAATTATTAACTATGTATTATTTTAACATGCAAAATTAGAACAAATAACAAGCCTGAATATAACTGCCAGACATAACCCTTGGAGGAGTGTTTTTGAGCTTAGTATTCAGCTTTTAAGATGGACACTATAATAAAAAAACACTCCGCCACAGGTGATGTCCAGCAGTCATATTCCGGCCTGATTAGTCTAAAGCTAAGTTCGAAAATCATTTAATTGTTACCTTTGAAAGCTGTTCACCAAATTCATCAAGTTTATCTTGTAAAGGTGTTCGTTCATCATTACTTTCTGCAATTTTATCTCGAATTTTACCTAATAATCAAAACAAGTACAACTATTCAGTGTTCGATATGGGGCAAATAAACATTTTAGGTGGTGATTTTTGAGCATTGCTTCAGGCTTTATAGCCTGAAGCAATGATAAAAAAGTGCGCCATCAGTGATTATTTGCTCCTACTATAAACACCGATTTCATGAAAATGTGAAACTTCCGCTGCTGCTGCTGTTTTTACAACAGTTCATTTAAGAATTGATGCTTACCAATTTGTGTGTTTAATCCTGTACCAACAACTACACCAATACATTTTCCAGTAGCAACGTTAGTACCCTAAATCACATTACATGGATAAGTTTAAATATTTTTCACTTGCAGCATCATTTCCGAATCACATAAAGTTAAGCATGTAACAAACTCTGTTGTTGTTATTGTTGTTGTTACTGTTATTACAATAATAAAAAAACAATGTAATAGAGAAAAAATAAAGAAAAGTAGTGGCCCAGTGGTTAAGCAGTGGAACTTATGATCCAGAGGTTCCGGGTTCAATACCACGCTCCGGTAAAAATTTTGTGCCATGTCCCTGGAAGTACTGCCGCCTACCTGTTCCCCTGTATAGTGGTTCCGGCTATGTTAAAAGGGTCAACAGGGTAGGTTGAGGGTTGTACAACCCGTCGTGTGATAGATTAAGATTTGGAGAGGATAAAAGTACCCCCTCTCCTAGTAGTGGCCTCGGCCTTGAGAGGTAGGAACAATTTAAACAAAAATAAGTATGTGAAATATAACCTAATTAAGGACACCACAGTGGTCAAAATAATAGCAAACAATCACTGTGGAGGAGGAATATTTGAGCATAACTTCAGCCTGAAGCTATGCTCAAATATTACTCCTATGCAGTGGTGTTTTACTTTTATTTCAATCACTACAAATCTATTTTGAATTCTTGTAAATATTTAATCACTATGGAGGAGAGATTTTTAAGCATTGCTTCAGGCTTTTGAGGATTGTTTCAGGCTTTTTATTCTGAAGCAATGTTCAAAAATCACTCCTCCACAGTGATTATTTGTTCTTGTTTTTCAAACACTGCTTACAGAAAATAACATATTCTTTTTGTCTTGATTAGTTGCTCTGGAGTCAGGAATAGCTTCTGTGTGTTTGATTACACTTACACTTTCTCCTAGAAATTGAAGAAAATATTTTTTTATTACGTTCATGTAAAATTAAAATATTTCCAGAAAATGCAGTAACTACAAAGGATTATACAGATTATAAATAGATAGGAGATAATCTAGAAAGTAAGGGATTGTCTCAAAAATAAAATCTACAGAGGATCTTGCAATGGGTATTGCAAGTTTTTTGATCTAACACAACTCTGTGCAGGAAGTTTGTTTCGGAGCAAAAGTTTGAGATGATCCCTAAGAAAAGAGTTGAACTTGAAGGCAATTAATCTTAGACATTGCTTTGAGCTGAATTTTCCTTGCCATATTAAGTATATATACAAAGTCAAATGATATAGAAATTTTCCGTTTCAAGTACCCGGATGGCTGAAAACTAAAGTGAAAAAAACTCCTCCACATGTGATTTCTGGCAGTTATTTCAAAGCTTGTAATGGGTACATTTGTGGTTATGTGTATATGAAATAAATGAAACATACCTGTCAGTATAGACTGGTCTATTCTAAGTGTTGTAGATTTTATCTGTGTAACTCTAATATCAGCTGGTACTTTATCACCAACTGCAAATAGAAGACATGAAATTGATTCAGGTTATGTTTTAACAGAAAAATAAGGATGACAAATAAACAAAACAACCTTTTGATTTAAGAGGGTTTTTATGAGATTTTTTAAGTTCTAGAATCTTCATTGGTATAGAAAGGATAAAGGAAAGGATAAGCAAATAATCACTGCAGAGGAGTGATTTTTGAGCAAAGCTTCACGCTACAAAGTCTGAAATTATGCTCAAAAATCACTCATCCACATTGATTATTTACTCCTATTTCGACCTCTGGACTTTTTGGGGCTCCTCGTGTATTGTTAAAAATAAGAGCAAATAGTCACTGTGGTGGAGTGATTTTTGAGCATAGCTTCAAGCTTTGTGGCCTGAACTATTCCCAAAGATTATTTGCTCTTATTTCGACCACTGTCATGTTATAAAGTTACAGAGCTTGAGATGTGCAAATAACCATTGCGGAGGCGTGAGCTTTAAGCATTGTTTCAGGTTATAAGGCCTAAAAATATGTTCTAAAACCTTATCCTCCACAGAGGTTATTAGTTATTATTTTTAAAGAACTCCTAAAATATGTTACCTGCTACTTCTACTATATCTCCAGGAACCAAAAATTTAGCTTTGATCTTTTGTATACCACCCTTGTCTTGCCGGAGTACTTTAGCTATTTCAGGTTCATATTCTTTTAAAGCTTCAATTGCTGACTCAGCATTTCGCTCTTGCCAAACACCAATGATAGCATTGAGTATTAGAATAATTAATATAACAAATGGTTCTACAAAAGCAGTTAGTTGGTCTTCTCCATCTTCGAAAAATGCCAGAATCTATAACGGTGTTAGAGATAAGAGAAAATAATCACTGTGGAGGAGTGATTTTTGAGCATAGTTTCAAGCAACAAAGCCTGAAATTATGCTCAAAAATCCCTTCTCCACAAAGATTATTTCAAACACTGTATATAAAAAGATATTCATTCCAGTGCTCGAAACAAGAAAATTAATCATATTGGCAGAGCGTTTTGAATCATAACTTCAGGCTTTGTAGTCTGAAGCTATGCTGAAAAATCACTCCATCACAGTGATTATTTGCTCTTCTTTTGAGTATTCCCTTTCAAGTAGGTCAACAAATCAATTGTAATACTAATATGTATGTTAATGTATGGTATGTGGGGGCCCCCTACCATACTTTTATTCATAACTTCTAAACGAGTGGCTATTACTGCTTGAAATTTTGGGACTTTTCCTATAATTTATCTAGGATATTTTTTTCAAAACAAAAGATTTTAATAACTAGGGATAATTATCCCTAGCAACCAATTTTTTTATTATTATTATTTTTGCTTGAAAATCATTTTGGTATATAGTTTGGAAAAAAATAATTTTATAATAGGGTTAATTCACTGTATACAGTATATATATAAACAATGGCAAGAAATTTAAATTGCATAATCCTTAGTCTAATTTTATAAAAGAATTTCACACAGGTTCCTGGACCAATTTCTTTAATAAAGAATCTCAATGAACC
Source organism: Neoturris breviconis (assembly GCA_032360805.1). NCBI lineage: Eukaryota > Metazoa > Cnidaria > Hydrozoa > Anthoathecata > Pandeidae > Neoturris > Neoturris breviconis. Next base: position 6,466 of record JAULBZ010003257.1, read on the forward strand.
TATATAATCCAAATATATACTCAATAAATAATTGACAAGCTTTTACTAAAAATTAAAATCACATCAAAACTTACAAAAGAAATAACAGCTGCCGCTAATAATATACGAACTAAAAGATCTTCAAACTGTTCCAGTACCATTTTCCATAATGGTTTACCTAAAAATTAAGATTACAAGTAAAGATGCTGGAACAAAGTTGAAAAATGTTGTTCTAGCATCTTTACTACGGACTTTGAACAAGTTTTTGCCGACTGGGAAGAGTAAGATGCTGATACTATGCCCAAATATTCATTGGGCATAGTTATATTTACTCTCATTTCGAAGGGTGGTAGGGATCATTTTTTTTGTCTGATTGTCTGATTAAAGGGGGTAGATGCCTGTTCGAAAGAAAGGTTATGAGGAGAACAATTTATTGGGCATACTCAATCCTACAAAGCAGTTGAAAGATGAACATTGTCTTAAACACCGTAGAGATGCATTTTATTAGTGCAGTAGTACGGTCATTACTATTTCGAGTTTAACGGAGAGAAGGCATCAAATTTTTGTAATATGAAAGTGAGTCAAACCCATATTAAGTTGGTTGGTCTTCTAAAGTGTTCAAAATAAGGGTAATAATCACTCCTACACAGTGTTTGAAATAAGAGCAAATAATCACTGTGTAGGAGTGATTTTTAAGCATTGCTTTAGGCTAGCTATTTATACTCTATTTCAAACACTGGAACCACTGATCTTCTCTGCAATGCAGATGAAATTTACGAAGCTGATGAATAATTACAGGGGTCAATACATATGTATAAGACCAGTTGTTCCAAATTACTAGTTCACTGACAAACCCTTCTTTGTGGACACTAAACAAATGTGGTAACAAATAGGAACAAATACACAGCAAGAATTTTAACATTCCTCACCTTCTTCTGCTGGTAATTCTAAAAAGAAAATAGCATACAATAAGTTTAGTGAAAACAAAAAGTCATTGTGCAGACTCTCATTGCTAAAATTTAACATCTGAAAGTCTTGGCAGGATAAAATAGGGAAAATTAACTATGTTTAATATTTGAACCTTTGCAAAAATTATATTTATTTATTATTATATTGTATTATATCGCAATTGTTTTGCTTTTAGCCAAAGCAGCAAAATTGAGTCGTCACCACTAATTCTACAAAAATCTGAAAGAATTTGGTGTAATCCAATAAGTACTAAATATAACACCAGTGGTCAGCATAAGCATAAATAATCTCTGTGGAGGCGTGATTATTGAGTATAAAAGCCTGAAGCTACGCACAAAAATCCCTCCTCCACAGTGATTAATTACTCTTATTTAGAATGCTTTAATATTACTGAAGAAGTTCCAAAAGAAAACACAAATGATCAAAAATTTGTTATTTTACATGTGACATTAGACTGCTAGCCGATATGTATATGCGGAATTTGTGGCGTGACACACAAAATAACCCGAATGTCATGCCTATTCATGATAGGAATGTGATTATTACACGCCCACACACAAACTTGATTTACGTGTGTGATCACATATGCAGCAAAATCAAATTTCTATTATCCTTTCTACAGGCTCCAGATCTCTCTACAACATTGAATTTTATTAAAAGCTGGCTGTATTGCAAGAAAATTTTTCTTTGCACATTGCAAGTACTTTAAGCAATATATATATAAGCAGTACTTCAGAATTTCTAGTTTCTAGTTTCTTTATGGTTCTTTTTATAAAAGAAACAAACGCCTCTCTATTCTAAATGCCTCACTCTAAAAAATGCATAATAAAATATGAGATGAATGGAAACCGGGCTTAAAATTAGTTTTCTACAAACTTGAAATGAGAAAAAGCACTGTGGAGGATGATAATTGAGATAGCTAGTAGCTAGAGTGCTTATCACAGTTATCTGGAGCTGTTAGAAAGTTAATTTAATTAATTCATTCATAGTTTAAAAAATATTCTTATCTAGGACAAATCAAATTCAAACAAAAAAATATATTATGGTGACAAACAATAGAAAGTAATAACACAGGCAGATGTACATAAAATATTTAAACAGGTAAAGAGGTGACCACATCATAATTATCATTTGTTTACAAAACATATACTCAGCAATGGAAATAAGTGTAAGTAATCACTGTGGAGGAGGGATTTCTGAGCATGTTTCAGGCTACAGAGTCCGGAGTTATGCTCCAAAATCCCTCTTCCACATTGATTATTTACTATTATTTCAACCACAGATGTCAAGCCTGAAAAATAAATGCTAAACATCACAGTAGGGGAGTTTTAGAGCGGCAAACTAAATTAAAAAATGCCCTCCACAGGTGTTATATGACAATTATTTTTAACCTTACATACAATGTTTACCATTATAATGAGTTTACCTTCATAATAAGTAAACTTCAGCAGTTTCATGTCAGTGAAAACACGTACATGTGCAAAACTCAATCAATAATATAGCATCCTTTATTATGAAACAAATTATTGATACGTGAAAACTTCTCTTGTTATGACGCACCATTCAAACAATAATTCAAATCTGTTAAAATAGCACCTAATATCAGGGTTGGCTGAAAATATTCTGAAAAATCTCTCCTCCACAGTGATGAACGGCTGTTATTTCGAGCCCTGTAATATATACATACCATTTAATCCATATTTTTCTTGAGCTTTTTTTACAGCAGATGCATCTAAACCACATATTTCAGTCACTCCATAAGATTTGTAAACATCATCGACACTTTTCATATGAGATTTTTCCATTTTGATTTTCTTTTGCGTACCCCGCTATGAAGTCACATCAACGGAATATAACTACCAATTTTTTTTTTATGTATATTTTCTCAATTTTTATTGGTAGCTAAAAATAGTGTAAGTGATGTAAATAATAACTGTGGGAAAGGGACTTCAAGCATAGCCTGAAGCTATACTCAATTAAAGGTACGGTATTGAAGTCGCCCACCAAACTAAGAGAATGAACATAAATATGAATTACATATCATCATAGCATCATGTATACTAAATATAACTAGAGAATATGCCTGCAATAGTCTAGTAATATAGGAATATGTTTTAATGTTTCAAAGAAATCATTTTAGAATTGTCAGTATTATGTATACACTAACTAGAAATATATGCATTAATCCAGTATAGGAAAAGCTAAAGGTATAATGTATTTTATAATTTTATACTAAATCATCTTTTATCATTTTATTATAGATCTTTTAATAACACGGTTTCCACTATCTGTTATTATATATAATAAAATTAACTAATGCAACAGAAGAATACATTTTCTTTAAAAGAAAACAATAATTTTTATTTTTGATAAAACAAGAACATATTTTTATAAAAAACATAATATAAAGTCATTAAAGGGATTCCAAGGTAAAAATAAAAGTTGGTCTCAAGAGCTTGAAAATTAAATAACATACTTTTTATTTTGTGTAAAAATCTTTAATGGTTCTCAAGATATTACAGTTTTAAGGTTTTTAAAGAAACAGGTATAAAGTAATTTATGCGAAAATTATGACATCATCTTTAAGTATAGAAAATATAGTAGGTACTTTATTGCTGATATGATCACGTACATCAAGATCGTTGAAAGAAGTTTGTCAATCAAAATAACTTTCCATAATACGTACACCAGGATATGTTTACAACGTTTGTACATACGTACGTCCTATATACCTTGCAAATAGTGTTACCATTTTTCCAGATATTTTTTATCACTTTTCTTTTCTGATAATTCGTATTTATACGCAAGACTGAAGTCACACAAAATGTTTTGTTTTCATCACATGTTTTTAATTGCAAACAAAGATGGAAGGTAATTGAACAATACGGCGCCGTAATATAAGAAGTGAACATCTGTTTCTAGACATAGCTGACAAATCATAACCATCTGCATTCTCACTTAATATTCTCGCATGAATTGTTTTGGCATTGAATGCCTCGTGTTTGCTCAACGCTTGGAAATAAAAGAAACAAACCTTTCAGTTTTGAATGGGAATTAGAATTATGATATTTATAACGCATGAAATGTTATTTTGTTCACGAAAAAAGGGAGTCGCTAATTTTTAGGTAGTAAATAATTTTTTTCTTCTGATATTTGAAATTTGCTAGCGAAAGTTTTTTGACGCGGCACCAACCTAAATATAGTCTTCGGCAATTAATTTGGATTCAGAGGGCTGTATTTAAAGTCAGCATTACAGTATAAGTCCATTTGGTGCTTTGGTACCAAGTGAACAAACAAACTTGTCTTCCAACAGTTCATGTTCAAGAACCGTTTTAAGCTTACATTTTAAAATGGTGATGTCCATATCTCTTTCAAAATCATGTTGTATTTTGAAAATTTCCTAACCATTTTTTCAATAATCCAAAGGGTGGTTGATAGGAAAATATTTTTCAGAGGGGAGTTTAAGTTTACTAGCTAGGTAGTGCTAATCACTTTTTCCAGGACTAAGTATAAGTTGGTCAACCGAGTCGGAGGCGATCCAAAGGCTCCTCTTTCATTAGCTTCTACCACGAGGGTAGGGGAGGGCGCCACTCCATTCCCAGATCAAGTTGACCTAATACTTAACCACTAAAAGTTAACTAAACTTGTTAAATCCAACAAAATAGAAAGAAGGCGTATTGCAATATACCAATGAGTTTGTTGTTTGTTTATATAGACAACAATAAATACAAGATTTTTGACACGTTTTTATGTCACTGATTTTTATCTCGAGCTTAACATTTACCCCCTAACATTAGTTATTAGTATTAATACGTTGAGGTATATCATATATCACAATTGAAACGTTGTGAAAACAAAATGTAGATCAGCTAGTTGATTGAATACAATTCAAACAAAGTGATTCTTCTTTTTATTTTATTTTTCAACTTTTAATTCTTCTAGGAATATTCTACCAAAGAGCTTTGCTTCGAAATAAGAAAGGGAAGGTATGTTTATAGAAAGAGAGAATTAATATTTTCCAGTTTGTTCAAAGTCCGCAGTAAAGACACTAGAATAACGTCGAAAGACGTTGTACTAGCGTCTTTACTGCTGACTTTGAGCAAGGTTTTGCGCACTGGGCCACTTTTATAAATTAACATATTTAAGAATTTATTCTGTCTGATATATTTGTTTCAACAGTCCGTTTCAGGGTAGACGTGTATTAGATTAGTAATGAGCGGATGTATGTTTTCCAGTAAGGTGCTAATGGACATATATAAAGAAACTATAATCTATGATTGCTATACCTACCTGCCATTTTTAACAATTACGTACCCACTAAGCAAAATTTGTTCAAAGTTCGCAGTAAAGACGCTAGAACAACGTCGAACGACGTTGCTCTAGCGTCTTTAACGCGGACTTTAAACAAGGTTTTTCCCATTGAGTAGCAGGTTCTTATTTCAAATTTTTAAAAAAAGTATATATATATATGTATTAAATCGAATTGAAATTTAACCCCGACGCATACCTTTTATGTTTTGTTAATAATAATCGATCCACCTAATCATAAATATTTCCTCCAATCAGCTGACAGCAAAATATTTATTTTGACACGTTCACTTAATTAATTTGAGATTTAATTAAGTGTTAAAAAGCAGACGAGTACGATGAAAAAATACCGACTACAAATTACGTTTTCGTAACTTTCACAACGAGAAAGACTACTGAATACGGACTCGTATACCTCCGTATTTGGACTGTGTAATATGACTGAAAGTCCAGTTATTTGAAAGGCGATTAGTTTAATCCTTGATTAAATTATCTCTTTACGACATTTGATTGGTAGAAAGTACTTTTAATCCACAGGGTTAATCCCAGATTTAATTTAATTTTAGTTAATCGGCTTTCGAATAACGGGACCCTGAATCTTCAAAACTCCCAAAATGCAGTCGAAGCGACCAAAATTATTACGTAATATGTTCAAACAGCGATACGCTGTAATGGAAATGATCATTAAGCTATTACGCATGCGAACCTTGGCTGGCACGTGTTGAAGATATAATTTATATTCACAATTCTTACATTAGCATTATACGAAGATAATCCTATGTAGCTGTGCAAATATGGTAACAGTGTTTTGGATATTATTCATATTTAGAGCCGCCCCTTTTCAGAGAATTGAAAATAAACTTATTCAGGCAGGGGGTTTGAATAGGAAGGAAAGATATTTCAGCATTGACTTAGATTTACTAACCTAAAGCAATGTTCAAAAATCTCTCTTCCACAGTGATTATTTCCTCTTTATTTCAAACTCTGCTATACTAAAAATTGTTTTCGTATGAACCACTTTCGTAAATTAAGTATTGCGTAGCAAGGGTGAACCACTAGGTTTGCAATCGTAATTTGGATAATACAGCGCCGAAGAAATCGAATGATTTTCTACATTGCTTTTCGAACTGACAAATATCATTAAACCACTACGTATGCTTATCTATGGATAGTTTCCAAGCTCGTCCCCAGCCCCTTTTGACTTTTTTTTTTTATTTTTTCGGACCTTATAGTTAGTAAATTCGTCTTTTCTATAAGGTCCGAGAAAAATTCTTACATTAGCCTTTCGAAACTACTAAAAATCACAAATATTTGAGACAAGGTGAAGTTCGTACGAAAACTGGGAATTTCAACTTACACAAAAAACCGTAGCTAACATTTGATTAGCAAGACGAAAGGAACGAAAAATGTTTTCCATTAGCCTGGGTACTAAGCTGCTAAAAACAACACAATTTGTCGAGTTTTCAGGGAGAAGTTAGATCTTAAGTCTTCCAGATAAATCTCTATGGTCATTCTCTGCATTTATGTTTCACTTGTGGCGTCAAGAGAATTCGTTACAATTCGCAAAATGTCTCATAATATTTGTATAGGGTTTAAGGTTATTACAGGCAAAATAGTTTACATATTTTAAATTGCTTCGTGACAAGAAAAACCATTATATACAATCCTTCTTTTATGAGGTAAAATAAAACCCTCTTGTCGTTTGCATTTGAAGCGGGTTCAATTTCTTAACCATATCTATTTAGTATGGGGAGGGGAAGGCTATCTACTATGACTAGATATTTTGGGACTTTTTCTATAATTTTATTAGGATTGTTGGAGTAATATTTGTTTTAGGAATTCCCTTAACAGCCAAACCTTTGACAGGTGGTAATTTTCCTTTTTGTTGTTTTTTTATTTTCTTCTTATTTTTGCATAAAAAACATTTTGATATATAGCTTTTGAAAATTCACCTACAAAATGTTTTTTGCATCACTTGCTTTGGTTCTGATTACGTCATCATAAGTATTGGCGTTATCAAAATCATATGCGTTAAAGTGATACTAAAAACCTGAACACTGCCTTAACTAACACCCGCAAGTTAAAATAACGCCATTTGCGTATTTACGTAACGGCGTCTAGTATTAGTCATACAAAACTTGATAAGTCGTCTATGACGTAAGCGATATTATTGCATTATTTTTTTTGACTCAATCAATCAAAATGAACGGTATATTCAAATCGTTTTAAATATATATAAATATACCTAGAAAGTTTACTTTACAATAGGATGTCGAAATCTCCACTTACCAAAAAGTTAAAAGTTGATCATGTGATGTAAATTTCTACCAATGGAATGTCTTCTTTTGACTTACGCGCGAAATATTCCACATAATGGATAGCATATACTTAATACAGTATATTTTATCTACTGCTCTCGACATAAATTATGAGACATTTTTTAATTTCAACATAAATGGGTAAAACGACCATGAGAAGTTCATACAGATTATCTCAGAGATTTATCGAGTGGAGTGGAATTAAGACTTTCTGGCAGCTTAGTACCTAGACTCCAATGGAATGTCTTCTTTTGGCTTACGCGCGGAATATTCCACCTAATGGAAACCAGGTTAATACAGTATATTTTATCTACTGCTCTCGACATAAATTATGAGACATTTTTTGATTTCAACATAAATGGGTAAAACAACCATGAGGAGTTCATACAGATTATCTCAGAGATTTATCAAGTGGAGTGGAATTAAGACTTTCTGGCAGCTTAGTACCTAGACTCCTGAAAGAAATTCTGATTACGGCGGATTTCGACGTGTTAATGAAATTTAAGGTTGTTTCTGAATATTTGCACGAATTTCACTTTGTCTCAAGTATGTTAGCTACATTTGTAGCTACATGGTATGTAGCTAGCTACATTAATGCACGCGATATGAACGGTTGCTAATTATGAAACTACATGTAAAACTACGTCTTAACTATATGTGTGGCATTCTATGTGGGTGAAACCTTTTCCAATGCCCGCAGTAAAGACGCTAGACCAACGTTGTTCTATGTTCTTTACTACGGATTTGAACAAGTTATTGCCCATTGGAGTAAATTTTATTTTGACGATCAATTGCAATTTTAGTGATGATAGTCTGGTACAACCTCGTTTGCAGTCCTCCTCTCTTCAGAAAAATCCAGATAAATCCTAGCTTTCTAGGTTGAATCCGGCAATTAAACCGTTAGCTATGTCAATTTACTTCATGTTTAATACTTGCATTTTGTATTTCGAAAATAGTAGCAAACTGTCTGTACGGTCCAAGGGAATTGAGCGCGTGAAGATGTTTATCGCTTGTCAAGTCGTAAATTGCAGGTACACTTCTGTATACAAGTGTTTAATTAAAAACTATATTATAAAATATTATTTCGATTCACCGTGGGCAAAGACTTGTTCAAAGCGTCTTTACTGCTATCTTTGAACAAGTTTTTTCCAAATGTGATCGTCTGTAAAAAAATAAGAGTTCAAATGTTTTTCTAGAGTGGTTTCAAATTCAAAATTATATGAAATTTGAAATATAATATAGTATAGAATAGTGCAACAAGGTGTCTCATATGAGCAATGAAATAAACTATGTTATGCAGACAAACGAAACCAAAGTAAATTTTCGTTATTGGGAAAAAGCAGCAGGTCCATCATCACGAGTTACACTAATGTTGCTAAAACAACGCTGAACACGTTGTTCTAGCGTCTTTACTGCGGACTTTAAACAAGTTTCTGCATGCTGGGTCATATCTTATATGTATAGCTGATGATGTGCTATAGACAGAACATTTTATACATGCAAAATAATCATACAATAGAGGTAACTCTATGAGAGTGTGGATAAGGAATTTCGTTCAAGAGACCAGTCATATTTGTAGTAAATCTTTATTGTACTTCTTTTTAGTTGCATAAAACACACAATGTCTGTAATAGATGAAATGGAAACATGTGCAATACTGACAGATCTCCATTCAGATTACATTCGTTATATGGTTGGTTCAATCAATATATTCCTTGCATTAATATCAACAATTGGAAACACATTAATCATTGTGTCTGTATTAAAGTCAAGCAGTCTTCGATCAACAGTCCCAACGTATTTTATCATTTCGTTAGCTAGCGCTGATTGGTTAGTTGGAGCTGTAGTACAGCCATTATATACAGTAATATTATTTGACTGGTCCCTCAGAACTTGTAGTATTGAACCTTATAAATTGGGATTAGGATTTTTTACATGTTCCATATCGATATTCAGCGCAATCTTGGTATGTTTAGATCGAATGTGGATGATATGCAAACCTTTCAAATATATCATGCATATAACACACAAGCGAGCCTTAATTGCTATTCTTCTAATTTGGATATCTGGAGCTGGTATAGGCTATGGAAGTGTTTTTATGCCTGAAAAGAAACTAATTGCTTTTGGAACATTGATTTGGGTGCTTACTGCATTAGGCATTGGTATATACTGCTCCATAAAAATCTATGAAGTTGGTGTTCGCCAAATTAAAGAAATTTCTCAAAATAGGATTGGTGAAAGCGCAGTGCAAGCCAAAAGAAGTGTTCTTCGAGAACGAAAGTTAGCTGCTTCATTAATCATGGTCCTGGCTGCTATATTGTTCTGTTGGCTACCATTTGTTATTTTAAACATTTGTATTCAATACTTGTATACTTTGCAGAACTGGAAAATATTTTATTTGGTTCGAGCATTTCTTATAACATTTGGCTACGCAAACAGTTCCATGAATATTTTTATATTTAGCTTAAAAAACAGAGATATTAAAATAGCTATTAGAACTTTATTAGGTATAAAAAAGAGTCAGGTGATACCATCGATGCTACGAGATAATTTACAACCGGGATATGGAAGTACTTGTTTGAGCTCTGTGACAAGTCGCGACATCAACGGGTTCATACCTGACACCGGTAATAATACATAGCTAGATCTAGTATCAAAGAAGAAATTTAGAGGCGTTTTACGTTTTACCATAATTATAATTTCATAATATTTCTTGTATGTGTTTCACTTTAGATATGATTTACAAAACAAAACATAACTTTATGTGCTCACTGCACATAAAGTTATG
>JAULBZ010003258.1:0-16826 GCA_032360805.1 Neoturris breviconis
CAGTAGGAATAGGGTTAAAACTATAACCTTAGGGGTTATATCTATGATTTCCCAATAATTTACATAAACTCACTGCTTGTGTGATTTTCTCATTCTCTTCCTTTGAAAGAAAATAGTCCATAACAAAAGAGTTTCCAAATTTTTCGGCCTATAACAAAAAAATTGAAATAAATGTATCAATTGACATATACAATAGTAATATTGAACAAATAGTGCTATATTCACCACCAAAAACCAGAACTAAACTCAAAGTCCCTCCAACACAGTCAGGTCTCTGTATTCGTCGGCATTCCTCTGTGGAGAAGCACCTTTGACAAATTAACCTCCAAAGATGTTCCTCAACAGGGGAATGCTGTCGTGAATTCAGAGGCTCGACAGTGTTTGTTATAATTTCATGCACTGGGGTGGTTGAGGAGCATCTCAAAATTCCGTTTCAAAATTTACTTTTTTGGTAGGGTTAAATCAAGAAAAATTGACAAAATACAACAAAAATTATTTTGTATAGAAGTGTTAGGTCAACAAACTTGGTACGAAGAAACCAATCCATTGCAAGATTGTTGACTCAGTACTCTTCTCGTAGATTTTACTTTTAGCCAATGCTCACTGAATATATTTTATTATGTAAGCTTTCTCAAACAATGTGATTTATCATGCTATTAATACTCTACATTTATTGTATACAAAAACAATACAACTATGAAATAATGTTGAAATATTCTGACTTTCTCAAGTAGTCAAACTTTTTTTTTATTTATAAAATAACATTTTGCTTATAGATAGTGAATTTTAGCCTTTCAGGTAACCTTAAGCAGTGGTTGGGTATTGTACAATAGAAATACGTTACCTCAGTACGGTAGTCAGTTGCTAAAACGAATTCGCGAAATTCTCCATTACTAACTTCAAATTTATCAATAGCAAATGGATGAAGTATCACTGTTCTTTCTGGTCCTTCTCCATCTTCTGGGAATGGTGAGTCATCTGTACCCATCATAAATGTACCTCCTTCTAACTCGATCAACTCGTTTTGGATATAAGATCCTGTTGTGTTTGTTAAGTTGAAGTTATTGTCAAACAATGTCTCTCTGTAATCTGTTTGCTCCATACCTTCATTCTTCATTCTCTCCATTTCTTCATCAGAAAAGTCATTTGGAAAAGTTGGTTCAACACTATCAGTGTTTTCATCAACAGTAACATCCTCACTCACAACATCATTATGAGGGAACACCAAACCAATACAAAGAGAAATAAAGAAAAAAGCAAGTAGTAACATTTTCATTTTCTAATAGAAAAAGAGAAAAGATTATCACTAAAAACGAAGACAAATTTACATGTGTAAATAAGTTATTCCTTAAAGGATAAAATTATCCGGGAAGAAATTTTTGCCAAATTTATTTTTATGATTTTTGGCCCATATCGCAAAAATAAATTCGGCAAATATGTGCCTGCTAGGAAATAGCAAAATTAATGTGAATTGGCTAATTCTGAGTCGAAGTGAATTCAGACACAGGCCAGAAAAGTGGCCTGTCTCTGCATGCTATATGTAAGCTACGGTAATCATCGGTGTAAATACTGTAACCATAAATTGCATTGGTGAAGAAGAGTACAGAGCCAACGATCTTGCAATGGTTTGGTTTCTTCATATAGAAAAAACAATCAATTCCAGTCCGTTGCCATTTACACCATTGTATAGGTACTAGATTGACCGAATTTACTTAACTTACAGTATTTGGACTGAGGAAAATATCAAATAATTTCCACAAATTTTGTCTACCTGGAGTTAAAAGGTTGAACCTTACCTGATTACTTTTCAAGAGGTGCATAATTAAGCAATTTTTCAATCAAATCAACGTGAGCAAGTAACATGCGTCTGCAACAATAGCGTTTTAAACCAAGCGAATCTAAAGCGTCACCTTCAGAATATTCTGCTTGAAGTAAACCAAGATATGATTCCCACTTGTTACCAACCACTTTTCCACAAGTAAAACAACGAATAGGAATAATCATTATGTTATATAGGATACATTTGTTTAAGTATTTTCTAGAAGAGAGAAACTTGTATGAGTAGCTAGCTCCCAATTTCGTCGAAAAACTCCTGATTTTGCCATGGCCTTCTTGGCTTTTTGAATTTTAAGTAACTCTGGGTGATTGTGCTTTACATCAACTTAAACTAGCTTTTGAACATTATTATAGCTTCCTACTAAATTCTATCCAAATTTGACTATGTTCTATTGACCAAGGCAATACCAATTAGCAGATGACAGATGAGGAGCAGGTACAGTATACTTATATTATACTTATTATGACTTTCTATTTCCAAAAATTGTGAAGGTACAGATTTTTAACTGATTTTTTTTCCAGTTAGCTAGCGTATTCTGTCCTGGGTTCATCAGACCAGTCGGACAGTGAGGTACTGTGGGTACTGTAGGTACCACCCGAGAGCGAGCAAATTTTCATAGGGTTTTTCTGAAAGGTATGATAGATAATAAGCATTATATGGGCCAAATCAGGTGTAAACGGCTGTAGGGACAAAAAAGTGAAAAAACCCCTAAATTTTGACAAAATATTGTAAAGACTCATTTTTTTTTCAAATTAGCTGAAAATTTGTATATACATTAACAATTCTAATGACAATAAATCTTAATTTGTACATTTTTCTTTTAACAAATTTTATGTTTTGGGTCAATTTTGGCCCGTTTAACCCTAAAGTATAAGCATTGCTTAAAATGACTAAAAACTGGTAAATTGTTTGATATTACATTTTGGTTGCAAAACGTTTCTCCTCTATTCTATTACCATTTTTTCTCATTTTTAATAACAAAGGTCCGGAGTATGTCTTTATTGGTCTTTTTAGCCCTATATTTCTACTAGACTTTTCAGGGCTCTGAGGGTAAATTGGGGGTAAATTAAGATATTTTCTGGTTTCTTCCTCTCCCTTTCGGCAATTTTTTCCTGGTTCTTTAGCAATCTCTAAGGCAAAAGAACCGGGAGTTTTTATCCCGTTTTTTTTCTTTCTCGGTTCATATAGCCTAGATTGCTAAATAACTGGGATAAAAATTCCCGAGATTTCCCCCGGCTCTTTAATTAGACACTGCAAAACCAATAAGTGTTATATAAGTATGTATCGAGGAGGGTTCCAGCTTTCCAGAACAGTTTACTTCATCAAATAAGAATAATTTTAGTTTCAAGTTATGATAAAAATTAAAATATTAATTAGTGCCCGGGAAGACAAAACAAGCATATAGAGTGAGTATGAGTATATTGAGTATATGTATACATGTGGCGAAAGCATGGGCTTACTCCCTGTATATGTGATACTTATATATATACAAGCTGCAAACTGCAGTGAGCACTTGGGCAGTATAGTCACACAACCAGTGGCCCCCGAGTACTCGTACAAATAATCAATAAATATATACATGCTGCGAACTGCAGCGAGTGCTCAGGCGGTATAGCCACAAACAACCAGTGGCCCCCGAGCACTCCATGAACTATACAACTGGACTTAGCTAGTAAATACGTCAAGAAAGAGATACCCAGTCACGTGTCCGTGACCATCCCCTTGCCTAGACGAGATGTGGTCAGGGAGTACCCAGGGTGGGTGAGTTGTCCCATGAAGATGAATAAGAGGAATAGCCTGGGAGACCAAGGCCAGGTATGCCTGAGGGATGAGGCTAGTGTTGTCTCGTGGGCACTAACCTTGGTTTTAAGCTATGGCCTAAAACCTCAATCAAACTTAAAAAAATGGAAAACACACCAGTAAAAACATTAATACTTCGATTAAAGAAATAAATACAGAAAATGCAGACATACTTGGATTTAGATGATTGACCTCTTAAATATTCAGGACTTGGGATTAAAAATGCATAAACTTCGTCACTTTGTGATAAACGATCATCCTTCAAAATAATCTATAAATGAAAGAGAATTCATTCCTAGGAGAAGAGTGCTGAATCAACGATCTTGCAATTGATTGGTTTAAACCATTTTTACTTCTTTAAAACTGTTAAAATATCTGCTTTTTGAAACAAATTTTGGAGATTGCTCCTAAATATATAAGACTTCAGACACAAGTTTAAAGGAGGACATGATCACAAAAATGTGAAGGATACTTTCAGCTTTCGAGAATTCCAGTTTTCTTAAACATAATTTTAAAAATCAGGGTTCAAAATAAGAGTTACTGCATAGCAATACTTACATTGATATATTCTTGCAAAGACGATTTAAGAGAATCTAAACTTTTTGATGACATAGGCAAGTCTTTACCCATCCATGAACAACACTAAAACAGGACACATACAAAGTATGAGCAGCAACACTAAAACACATACAAAAAGCAAGAATCCGAGAGGCAAATTAATGAGGTGGCATCTTCTGAAATTTGGAACACATCATATTGATAATTACAATGAATTTTGCAGAATATCAGATAACAATGCTAAATTCAACAGTAATTATGCCTTTATTCGACCCCTGACCTCCTGAATCCTATTAAAAGATCTTAGGTTCATATAAGCCATTCTAAAACAGAACTTAAGACTACATATAACAGAACAGACGAAATCAATTTTAACGATAAATGGTATTTTGAAAAAATCACCCCTCTAACCCTATTACGGCTGGGCTTTTTCGACCCTTCATAAACTAATAGGAGCTTCACCATGAAATATGACCAATTACTACTTTGAGCCAAAATAACTAAATCAATTAGTGTATGATGTCATAACTGCCCATATGATGTCAAAATGTTCCCCCGGTGGTCTGGTCTGCAAAATATACCCTGGTCTATTAATTGTGGAATGACATCATAAATGCTAAATATATGTTATGCAATCTAATGTTTATAGTAAAATCATGTAAATTCAACATCAATTAACTAAGCAGAAGCATAATTTCCATGCATTACAACCTGGCAAAGAAGCTTTTACCACCAGAAAAGTTTACGATCATTTGGCAATAGTTTTTGCCAAATTTTGGAAAAGGTCACAAAATTTCAAACTCGTGACGTTTATAGAAAAAAAGATATCAACATTAAATCTGCTGCAGGACTATATTTATGCCAAGCTTTGTGAACAATTACTATTCAAAACTTATTGAAGAGAGGTGAAGGAATTCAACATGGACAATAACCTTAAAAAACCCAAAAGAGTTAAATACCTCTTTTAGACTTTTATGTAATTTTTTGAAATCATGCAGCTGTCTACATACTACCCATCCAGTTGTCGATGCACCAGGGTCACGTATTTTCTCAGCATTTTCATCACAAGAAACACATATGACAAAAACAGGCTGTTCATTATCAGGATGATACTAAATCAAAGGTATGGCATTGTAATCTCTCCTCCACAGTGATGACCGGCTGTTATTTCGAGACCTGATTTTACAATTTATAATGAGACCTGATTTTACAATTTATAATAAGTCATATTTTATTAGATCTGTTATCATAATAAAATTAACTAGAGAATAGAACAATGCAATAGAAGAATACAAGTTCTTTAAAAATACAGTAATTTTCTTTTTTATAGAATAATTTGCCATCATTTTATATCTCCAAAAACTGAGAAGAAAGCTTCTTCAAAATACAAAATAGCTGCCAAAATGGTCAAAGTCTCATAAAAAAGTAATTTGTCAAAAGATTTCGAAGTCCAAATGTAACTGCCAACTATTTAACTTTTGCCTCAATATTTGGGTAATAAATGTTGTCAAAATTTTCAAGAATTCAAATTTTCGAAGATTTTCTCCATTTTGAAAAAGTCCCTTTTTCGCCAATACTCAGTCCCGAGTTGACGAAATCGAAACAAATTTGGCCACCAGTCTCGTAATATTGCCTAGAATGCCAATACCAAATTTAAAGATGGTAGTTACCATGCATTTTTAATTCATTGGACTAAAAATGCAAATTGGACCCTTTTTACCCAAAAACCGTGACCAAGTATCCTGAAACTATGTTAACAATCGCTCCTCTACAGTGGTTATTTGCTCTTATTTTAAGCACTGAATTACTAATCATTGCATTCCAGGAAACAACTATTGATATTTACCTGTGGAGGAGTGTTTTTAAAACAAAACATATATGTTTTACAACAAAGAATGTTCAGAATTGAAAAATAATATTTTTACCAGTACCTGAACATTTGATATGTTCGCTTTCCAATTTCCTAACATTTCACACCATAGATCTAAAAATAAAATCACAAACATCCAATATCAAACAAAACAACAAAATACCTTGTGGGAAAAAACCTGTTCAAATTCTGCAGTAACGATGCTAGATGCTGTTCTAGCTTCTTTACTGCTGACTTCGAACATGTTTTTGCCCACCTGTGTAAACTATCCAAGTTGAAAAACTTACCAAGGCAAATAAATGCATGCCTACCCAAAATCAAAGTATCCTAACCTGTTCTTTCTATGTGAAACTCAAGATGTCGTCTTTCAGTATTTAGTTGATCAATTTCTTCTTCTAAAGATGTCTTTTCCTATGAGTTTAAAACATTAATTCATCATACAGTGGTCGAAATAAGAGTCAATAGTCACTGTGGAGGAGGGATTTTTGAGCATAGTTGTATAAAGTGAGTTTAGGGAGAGGAAAATAGAAGCTTGCTATTTTTCCTAAGTATGTACGATCACGTAGTACATCAGGCAAATTAATTCTTCTAAATTGTCAACTGCCCAAACGGTTAATTACCTTCTAAAGATTATCAGGAATTCGCTAAAGATACAGCACTGGTATCTTGCTAATGTACTTATGCTTTAGAAATTTAACAAAGAATATTCAATATTTAAATGCAATACAGTACATCATAATAGATGTACCAGAAAAACGCCTATCTCGAATTAACGCCTAGCAAATCCAAAACTTCTAAAATTGGAGTATTCCTTAACAACATTGTCGAAATTAGAGTATAATCACTGCCGAGGAGTGATTATTGAGCATAGCTTCAGACTACAAAGACTGGAGCTACGCTCAAAAACCATTGTCTGCAGTAATTATTTATTCTTATTTCAGTCACTGACACAATGGTTATTATGTCCTTATTTCGAGTACGATATTATAATATTTAAGTGGAAGCAAAATATCATACTTGTAAATCTACTGGATGTGCTCTTTTTACCAATTCTAATGCTTGCGCCTAAAAATAATGATAAGTTGTACCTACTTAAATAATAAGATTCAGTATTCAGAATGAAAAGGAAATTATCTTTATCGCCTCCCTTTTAACTTTTGAACGAATAATAGTATAGGATGAAACTTTGCAAACTAATAGTGTATTAAAATACACCAATTTTTTCCATGTCACTAATTTTCTGATGACGTTATCGCAAAAAGTTTAAAATGAAATATTTTGTTTAAAATCCGTATATTCGACCGGCTGAATAGGGTTAATTAATTTTCAGTTAATTCAATTGCATGACAATCTTGCTTCAAAATTATATTTCATTTACTGCAATAGAATACATTCAGTTAATATTTTTGTAAATAAATTGAATATCGTAAAATAATATAAGCCCTGGGCTTGTACAATTTCAAAGGCCTTTCTTAACAGGCTTATAACAGAAAGGGACTATAACCGGTAAAGATTTTGGATTTGAAAATGGAAAAAGGAGAATATTAATACCGCATACGTTATTCACAAGTAAAATTCAAAATGTAAAATAAAGCGGTCCCCACCAGAGCGATAATGCAATAATACAACAAAGTTTTGGGGACTAGGCTTATAATGTGCTAATAACCAGTGAAGATTTTGCATTTGAATTTAGATAAGTTTAAATTCAGGATTTTATGGTATACAATTACCTTTGCATTTATATTTTGATCAAGAGTTTGAAGTTTACGAACAGCATAATCATTTCGTTCTTCTATGTTGCTAGGCATAGCTAAATAAAAATATGTATGAATCAAGTCTCAAAACAACAAAACAACTGCCAGATATCACCTGTGGAGGAGTGTTGCTGAGCATAACTATCAGCATTATAGCTCCATATTCAATACAAGTAGCTTGAAAAATGATGGAACAAAATAATGTTTGTCAGAGTTTTATCTTTATTTACTTTTACTTTTTTGAATGGCATATGTTTTTACCAAACAATCAAAATTAACTTACATGAGTAACAATAAATCGTAAATAAATATGAGTCAAAACTATATTTCATTAAACTAAAATTACAGATAAAATGTGCCCATATTTAGGAGAGCGCACTTCACTCTAATGGTTTACCTTTAAGGCAAACTTCAACTGGAAAAAACAATCACTGCAAAAACCAAAAGAAGACATTCCATTGGTTGAAATTAACATTAAATGATTTGATGTCAATTTCTACCAATGAAATGTCTTCTTCTTTTTGTGGGGTGGCGCAGGTAATATATACAAACTTTTTTTTGAATTAATGGAAGTTGTTACCTGCTTTCAAAGCCTCTGCATTTCTCTAAATGGAAAAAGAATATTTTCATCTTTCAATCTACTTAAATTTAACTTTCCGTACAATATACAGTTCGATATACTTCACGGAACGACATATTGCTCGAAATAAGTGATTAATTTATTCTTATTTTGAAACAAACAAACAAACGCAAATTCATATAAAATTGCAAAAATATTGCTGATAGATTTTATCATCACATCTTAGTTGAATTAATGTATCAGCAAACAAAATACTATGGTAACACAAACAAACATAGCTTGAAATAACGACAATGATTACTATGGACAAAGATTGATGCTATGCTCAAAAAACTCTTCTACATGACTCAATATACCTATCAACCATCACTTGCAGGGGAGTGTTTTTTTAGTAGTTTTCAGCAGCTGAAAACTGTACTAAAAATCTCTCTTCCATAGGTGATGTCTGACAGTTATTTTGAGGCTTGCTTATATACAGTGAGTATTTGCTCTTCTTCAAATATTGTGTAAGATTCTGATGAAGTTAGTTATACGTAGATCAGTTGCAAAAGTGTTAGATTAAATAACTTTCACACACCCTTTCCTTAAATCCAAACCCATCACTCCAATCAATATCTGCAAAATCTGTATTATCTTCTTTTTCCAAATGAGCTCGTATTTCATCTAAAGCTGATTCTGATTGACAAACAAATTCAGTATAGTCATGACTTAGAACAAATTCAGGATAATATTTAGCTTCCATGATATCATAAACAACTTTTTGAGCTTCATAGAAGTAGTCAGGGCCACCAGTACCTACATGACAAAATGTATTTTCAAAAACAAAACAATTATTTGAACTTCACAAACCAAAGCAATTTCTACAGTAAGTTCACAATAGTTGAAAACAGAAAAGCTTAACAGAATGATTTTTTTTATAGAACTCATTTAATCCAATTTTAAAGTTAAGATTTTGGTTAAAATGATATGAGGAAGTACTCTGCCATTGAGATGCAAAGCAATAGTAGCTTCAGTTAGGTATTCTGAATAAGAAAAACAAAAGATGAAATACAAAAAAAAATTAGTAAAATATAAGCTGTAAAGCTTTTCATACATAACTTATTATGCATTACTTGCTAATATATATGATGTACAAATAAACTTTTCAGAAAAATGTATAGATATTTCATAAGTGTCACTTTGGAATAAGTGTTACTTATTCCAAAATTAACAACTTATTCATACTCCAAAACTGACCAAGGGAGGTGCTTATTGCAAATTTGTGAATATGAAGTTGAACTTTTTCTATATCGTAGGTATTGTTTTGATATACAAAATGTTTTACATACAAATTCAATTATCAAATTTATTATCATCATCAAGGAGATGGAAGAGCAAAAAGTTAAATCTTACCATAAATAAATTCTTCCATACCACGTACCAATTTTGAGTCAAGTTTTATCACCTTTGCAGCTGATGGTGTGACATATTCTTGGAATATTTGATCAGCGGTGGATTGTATATACGGTGGTTTGACAAGACGTAACTTTTCAGTTTCAATCCAAAAACTTAAAAAAAACAATTAATATTGAAAGAAACCTACAAAACTGAGAATTAAAAGTATGATAATCTATGTTCTTTTCAAAATAAGAATTAATCACATAGATAACATTTCAAGAGAGTTGGAAAAAAATCCAGTTTTCACTGATATTTGGTCACAAGTGGACAAATTCAAATATTATAATGAGTTTTCTCAAAATATTAACAAAAAGTTGTTAAATCATTTCTCCACACATACATTTTATAAGCTAAAATCAATCAGAATACTTTGCCAGTCAATCAATATATAATAAGATATCAAGCCTGAAAATAACTGTTGGTAATGACATACGGAGGAGTGTTTTTAAGTATAGTTTTCAGCTGCAAAGCTTGATTGGCATTTGTTTTTAGATTATAGCTATTATAATTACTTTATTCACAAGTGGAAGATTCTTATCATTACTCACCTCAATAAATTTCCACTTCCATGTCTTTGCAAATACATCATAAAGAAACTTCTTGCTAAACTATTTTCTAAAATATCACCAAATGACAAAACCTTTCTAGATTTATGTTGTTTTTTATCACGCTTGTTACCTTCCTTTCCGGTCCCTTCAAAAGGCTGTCCATGACCAAGACCATACACACGGTAATCAGGTCCACCTAAATTCCTTATCCGCTTCTCACATTGTAATTTTGAAACTCGACATTGATTTATATATCTCTTCAAATCTCGATCACGCAATGCATCTTTTTTGTTTTGTTTTGCATTCTTCCGATTGCCATCTTGATCAAAACGATCTTTGGAGTTATGAATAACAGTAGCCTGCATTATCTCTGCGATAGTGTGATACCTTAATGAAAACAATTTATATTTATTTTATTTATATTCTGTATTTTCTAAAAGTTGATTATTTTTTAAGATGTGCGAGGAACTTTACATAACAGATTAAATGAGATACACAATTTAACTATCATCATTGTAAGACAGAAATATCCTTCACTAAATATTTAGTGTTCAGAAATAAAATAAATAACCACATAGTAAGTATGTGTAAGAATGTGTCAAATGTGTAAAATCATCAACTTTCCATAACAAGTTTAGAACGGTATGTGTTATTATTGACTCACAGTTACTATAATAGCAAATATCCTTGTACAACTCACCATAAGATTCTGAATGGCAAATGGGACACATATATAGGATAGGATACAAAAAACAGGCTTCAAAATTCAGGTCGGCATTCTCTTGTGGAGGAGCATCTGTGGATGCTAATTTTGGCTGCAAATTAAGTCTTTAAAATGCTCCTCCATATGGAAATGCTGACCTGAATTTTGAAGCTAGAAAAAGTGTTCAGAATAATACCAAATAATCACTATGTAGTAGGCTGCAACTATTCTCAATAATCACTCCTTCACAGTGATTATTTGTATTTATTTTTAACACTGAATATATGAAACGGATTGTAAAATCACTGTTTGAAATAAAAAAAAAGAAGGCTAGAAGTTTGAAGCTATGCTAAAAACTCCCTTCTACACAGTGATTATTTGCTCTTATTGCAAACACTGAAAATACCTGATTTGTTTTAAAGTCTCTATATCAGTTGATGTATTAATCATCTTTATAAACTCCTCATATGTTTCAGCATAAGCATACTTTTGCTTTTGTGTTTCGGTTATCTTTGTTTGGTCTTCAAGGTAAATAACAAGAGTTTGATTAATATAGTCAGGATCACAAACTGATTCTGCAGTCGCCAGAAAAAGAGAACCTGAAATAATTTCTCTCAAAACAAATCTCATAGCAGCACAATTTGAATCACTTTCAGGAAGTAAAGTAAACAGTAATGCTTCGGCACATGTTCTTAGATATTTCATTTCAGTGATTTTATCTTTTAAACAAGGATGTAATAAAAATGGTGATGTTTGTCCAGGAAATTGTCTTGCATCCGATAATCGTAAGTCATGGAAATGATTATGCAATAAAAACACTAAGTCACTACATAGCAAATTTAACTTGTCAATACTATAGAGCCGCTCAAGTAAATTTTCCAATACTGTCCATAATTCTTTGTTTACAATTTCCACAAATGCTGTTTCATCTTTTCCAACATCACAAAACCAGGATAAACAAAAATCTCTCACTGTCAGATCTATGACTTCTTGTATTGCTTTATCTAAATCTTTAGATATTACAAGTCTGTTTTGAAAGTAATGTTTATTGTACTTCTTTGTCATTTTCTCCATGAATTTGGAGATGTTTTGCAATTCATATGTTGTGTAAGGTGCAGGCGGTTCTCGATGATTACCTCTACACAAAACAAGTGCAAGACCAGACAATATACTGAATAAAACAATTAATATGAGCAAAAACCAAGAAAGAACAATTTGTAGCAAGCCAGTTGAATAAGAAAATGCTACGGTAATAGTTATTACCGGACCAACTAGTTTAGGATTCTTTCGATTCGACCAAATGTAATGGAAAACTGACATTATTCTTTCTCGCAGTTCTTCTGCCATGTTTCATTAATCTTGAATAATAAATATAGATCATGTGAAACAATAAAAATACATTGAAATAATAGCTTTGATAAATTTTGCAGATACCATAAAATCGCGTACATATATAAGCCCCGGACGAAATAGCTGATTATCAACAAATTTTAGGGAGCTTATATTAAGGAGAGGGGGAGGCTTAGATTCGGGAGATAAAAATTCCATGTAAATACAAACTTTTTGGAGAAAAGCATAGAAAACTGGGGTTCAGAAAGGTGTTTAGCAAATAAAATGCATAAAGAAATTAATACATTTTCATCGTGTCTGCTGAAACACAAAATGCATTTTTCCCTTGCTTTATTATTGTATTTATTGTCATAAAGAATATATGCCTATTGGCATATATATTTGAAGAGGGGAAGCTTATATTTGGGAGGGTATTTGTGTTCCAGATTTAGGGGTCCTATATTTGGGAGACTATGAGAGACAGGGGCCTATATTCGAGATTTGACGGTATATTGGTCTCACCCACATATAGTATCTCTCTACTGTAGCCTACATATTTCGATATTTTCTAGTCTAAAATTTGTCAGCATATCATGCATCTTTGTGCCTAGACAATTCAATTTAACCTTTGAGTTTGTCACTCTCTAGCAATCTAGTTTTTGGTTTTTGGACTGATCATGTGCTTGATGTTTCTCCCTTCAATATAGCACATCAGAAAAATTCAGACCGTTTTCTCGACAACAATGTCTTCATGTTCTTACTGCAATAGGATGATGGATACGCGCGTACTCATGATGTTTCTTGTTTTAGGTTTAACTGTTTAAAAATGTGTGTTTTCATTTCACTTTCATTATTCTCCCAAGTCATAGCGTTAAAACCTGGTCGTTAAAACCTGATAATAAATGGACCAAAAGTAATACTCTGAAATAGCATTGAGGGAGATGTTGGAGATATCATAGCCTGATCCCCCACCACAGACGAAGTTCGTAGAATTTCGAAAAATTTAGCAACCTGTAGCAACTGTTATGTTGAGCAATCCCCGTGGCGTGGATTATTCCTCAAAGCAAGAAGCCCTGGAAACGAAGTTGCAGAATCGAGGCTATTTTCTCACGTTATACTCTGAAAACGTTTTTCAATCAATTCCGACATTAATTTTGCTACAATTTTACTTATTTTACTTAATTTTACCATTTTGTAAAAAAACAAACCCGTAATACTGTTCGTACAAGATCGATTTTTTTTCGTACAAGATCGATTTTTGTTCCGGATTATTGCAAGCTCGTCCTCCGTCTTTTGATTTTTTCTATTTTTTCGGACTTTGAAAAAAAAAAATTAAAAAAAGGGGACAAACTTGAGTTCTTTGATTAGTGATGGAAATAAGTCTTGACACTTACACCAAATAATATAACATGAAACTTGTCACTCTACCAAAATAGTGGTGACTACAGCCTATATTTACAGCCGTTTGGCTGAAAACAGCATTGAGCGAAAGGTCAAAATAGTCATCCCCGTTCCGGGCTTCTTGCCTTTTTGAAACAAGCTGCAATATCATATGCGTAATTTTTGAGAAGTTTTCCGAATTTTGACGTAAAATACAAACCACACGTAAAACAAAACTAATTAAAATGACGTCGAAAATACCCAAGAGATTTATAGAATAAATCTTAAGTCTTTTTACAAACTTGACAAATTATGTTGATTTTCAACCTCGTTCCCAGGGCTTCTTGCTTTTTCGAAACACGGAAGAGCGGCGAAGAAAGCTCTGGCCTCGGCTGGCATGAAATACCCACTATATGGGGTGGGGGTATTCTAAAAACGGCCCGATTAGTGGTCTAACTTGATGGCCAAGGTTTCTCTTCTATAATACAGAAATGAGTGAGGTAGAAACGTTTTAATTGTTTTGAAAATGGCGAGTTGAGTTTTTCAGTTGAGAATATCTAAATACCAAGTTAAACAATACAATTAAATGTTTTAAAATATGTTTTACATTTATACTTGCACCTTCAGCATATGGAAGGCACCTTTCTCAATGTGACACCAGTTCTACACGATGTTTCTATGAGTAATTCGTAGATTTAATGTTTAATGTATAATATAAAACTTTGGATGAACTCATAACAACTCTAACTACTGCATTCGTTTAATTTTATTCTTTCCAGTCTTTCATTCACAGGAAAAAATCTTGAATGTCTTACTTAAAATCATAGATATATATAAACATAAAATCTTGTCCTACAATTTTGTTTATCGCTTACTCGTTAACTCGCGGAATATTTTAAAAACTGCCCTTGAAAATATTAGAATCTCAAGATCAATCAGTTTGCAGAACCGACCGGCAGAGGCCAAGGTTTCTTTGCCTGTGCCTTTCTTCTGCCGGGATCTTTTCTTTGCCTATGGTCCTTATGTGGTGCCTTGGTTCTGTTTCTGTTTGCCTTTTCGAAACACGGAAGAGCACTCTTGTTGATTGTTGGCGCGATTGTTGGCGCGATCGCAAAATAGTGTGACTAGGCTAGTGTGACTTCGAGCCAATCTCCCTGAAATAGCTCGCCAGTCAGATGTTATTTACAAATATTCTTTTTAGTCGGAGTATGCTCAGGAATTAACCGCTTTTCCTGATCCCATGTCCAGTCTACACCAAATTGTTATAAAGTCTGGAAATAAAGGTTGCTTTACACTCTGGATGAAAAATTCGGTGCGAAACAAAAAGAAGACATTCCTTTGGTAGAATTTCACAACGAATTTTTTGCCTAATGGAAATCAGCCTTAAGAGATCGATTTTCTTGTTTTTCGTTGACAATCTGAAACTTTGGTCAACTTATCTCGCCAGCAGACATCATTGGAAACATGGTTTATACCAGAATGTGGAATACCATTAAAGATATATTACAATCAAATAAGTTACAAGAAGACTAGTCTGATGAAACCGAACTGCTCATCGTATCCCTTTCTTCTCACCTTTATATATTTAACTAAAAAATAAATTTTTCAAGAGAACGAAAGAAGGTAAGATAGCCAAAAACTCCCGTACAGTTTGGCTCTGTCAGACTACAAGAAGACCTAAATAAAGTTTACAAATGGGCAGACGTCAATAACTTGCAGTTCAATGATACTAAATTTGAGCAGATGAGATTTGGGAATAGTATCAGAGGCACAGTTTACACTACTCCAACAGGAAATCCTATCAAAAAGAAAGATACCATTGACCCTATTCAGGCTAAACTTTTCTACATAACTTCTGAATGAATATCATTTTGGTATAAAAATCTTCTTCACCACCTGTTTTCCAGCAATGACGTCATCGTGAGTAACGACATCATCAAAAATAATATTTTGCTAAAATGTTAAGGGTTGTCCTAACTTTGTGGAAAGTGGAACACTACAGCATGGTTCCATCATAAGTTACGACGAGGTACTGTAATATCAGCAGTTCTAAATCCTAGCCTAGAAATTACATACAACGTACGCACCAAAATAAACGTGAAACCAAAACCCTGTAATTCATCAGCAAATTGGGTAAAGAAGGCCAGAACGTCAAGTTTCTTCTTTCAGGGTCTAAGACTATACAACTCCTTGCCTACTGAAATGAGAGAGCTAGAAAACATCGCAGTTCCAAGAAAAGAAAATGTGAACGCCCTTAAAAGAAGACTTGACAGTTACCTTGAAACTATCCCGGACAATCCAGGAGCCTTACGCAATTCAATGTGACCACGTCTATAACAGGCACTAAACTAATGTAATAGTTTCCCTGAAGTATGCTGAAGATTGGCGAGGTCAGATTTGAACATTCATCGATGTAACCTTCCAATGCGATCTCTGCTCTGCATTGTTCACACATTATAAAAACGACGACGACGACGACGACAAAAACAACAACGGAGGGGGCAAATGTATTATTCGCCCTTTATATGCTGGTGTTACACTGGATGTGAAATTAATTAACGAATTATTGTAAATATTAACTGATAGTTTATTGTAAATTAAATATACAAACACATCTGGTGGTCGGTAGCCACACATCACATCATTCGAATTTGCAGACTCTCAACTTAGTAAACAGATACAATCTCTCACATTACCAACATGCCTTCACTCCTATGCTTTGCTAGAGCTTAACTACATTAAGACAAGACAAGAGATTTTCAATAATTTTAATAATAATAACAGTAATAATGAGACAAGAAATATTCAATGGTCAAAGACCCAATCTTCAAGAACTGCTACCAACGCTGCCAAAAGGTTTGCTAGTCATTCTGTACTCCTCGTCCTGTGTAACATATCCATGAGTAAAATCGTAAAGAGTAAGTAAGTAAGTAAGTAAGTAAGTAAGTAAGTGAGTAAGGTATTGAATATATATATTTAAATTTACCATTTACAATGCTAAGATACACTGGCCTTCAACAAGAAGGCATA
>JAULBZ010003259.1:0-16820 GCA_032360805.1 Neoturris breviconis
CTAACGTCTTTACTGCGGACTTTGAACAAGTTTTTGCTCACTGGGTTGATTCCTGATGGAGAATAAATACAAAACTTGTTAATATTAACGACTTTCTTCGCAAATTTAGTTTCTATAAACCAGGGAACTGTTTGGTTTTTTTTGCGCGCTTCAACCGCGAAAATATCTCCGCGAAAAGAAATATAATCTCTTATACTAATTTGCTAATCTTTTGCATAATCAAAACAAGAAAACAGGCGTGCTGACGTATTTATTGGCTTCATCTACGAAAAGTCCCTGTAAAAAATATTTTTGACTTTATCTGCAATAATAAATCCCCGGGAAATACAAATATTTCGTGGTATGACACTAACCGCGAAAATGCCTTCCCGCAAAATTTTGCGCTATAAGAGTGGATCGTTTTTTATGAGAAGATGTAAATTCAAGCCATGGACGCCCATGATCAAGCTATGAGTTTTTCTATCTCCTTCTACCTCTAGTATTTATCTTATTCTAGGATCGTATGTCGATAGTTATAGCAAATGTGAAAGCTGTCAGCAGAATGGTTATTGCAGCAATGTTTTAGATAAAACATATCAGTGTTACTGTCGGCCTGGATTTGTCGGAGATGGAGTAAAAAATTGTGATGGTAAGCAATATTTTGTTCTCAACCGGCTAAAACTTGTTCAAAGTCAACAAAATAACGTTAGAACAACGTTCTTTAAACGTTGTTCTAACGTTATTTTGCTGACTTTGAACAGGTTTTTGCCGGCTGGGTACTTTGTATGGAAGACTACTTATTATATCTTTATAATTATAATAATACGTAGTGAGTAAAGACTTGTTCAAAGTTCGCAGTAAAAACGCTAAAACAATGTTGAAAACGTTGTTCTAGCGTCTTTTAGGGCGGACTTTGAACAAGTTTTTGTCCAGTGGGTACCGCTTAACTTTTTTGCATTGGTCACCCGTATATATCATATTTTAATTGTCATTCTTTTGTTCTGTTTATATCTTTATGAAGTAATAATTGCAAATAAATAATTATCTGACTTTTAATCACATCAGCCCCTAAAATAATAATATGAAAGGGTAATTTATATGACAAGATATGGGATATCAGGAGGTTGTGACTGTCGCGAAACTGTTAAATTTATCAAATGACAAAGCACATACAGGCTTCAGTAAAAGCTCATATACCGTAATGCATCGATTACACGCCCAACTCAAATAAACGCCTACCCCACCCTCGAATAAGTGTGCCCCTTTCAGGCTCGAGAATTAAGTAAGCGCCCCGGCGTTTAATCGTTGCATTACGGTACGCGAGCTGTAATTAGGGTGGAATGTTATTCAACATTTTCAACAGTACTGAACTACTAATATCTTAAAATAGCCTAGCAACACCAAGTACTAAAATTGAAATATACTCAAAATATTCGATGTAAAATATTTGTATAATGAGTGTAGTCATATATATTTGGTAAAAAAAAAATTCGTGCAAAAATTCGGAATTTCAACTTTGACAAAAAGCTTTTAATGTTTACCAGCAAGGTGATCGGAACGAAAGTTAAAATTTGTTCCAAGATCCTGGGTACTAGGCGGCTTGAATCAAGAGAATTTGTCGAATTTGTAAAAATACCTACGATCCTAAGCCCTAAGTCTCTAGGGACTCGCATGAGATAAGTCTCTAGGGACTTGCATGGCTGTTTTCCGCACTTTTGTAGTGTATATTACCCCTTAAAATTCGCAAGTTTTATCATAATTTATGACCTTAATTGTAGTACAGTTTGGCAATTTCGTGAAAATTCTCTCACCTAAGCTGCGCACTCAGGGGTAAGAATTTTGAACAGAGTACCGTAATCGATTTTCAATATAATTTCGAAGATGCTATTCATGAAGCATATGAAAATCAAAGGGTTATATATAAGAAACAAACTCCAAATGTGAGATTGTGATATTTTTTTGATTATAATCAAGAAAAAATATATACGTTAAAATTGTTTTTGAAAGGAATGAAATATGGAAATATAGAAAACAGTTTTCTAAAGTTATGAGTAAATTTTAGTAAATATGAAAGCAACAGAAGGTGTAACGTATTGGTGTGACACTGCAAACTACAAAGATTTATAAAGTAAAATATATAGCTAGAGCGCTTCTTACAACCAATCATATTATCGTTTCATCATTGAAGTATAAAAGGTAGGGAGTTTTTACTCTCATGTAATATTCTGCTTGTTCGGTGGTTCGTTCCAATTGCTTTTAAGACATCTGATCAGATAGCTATGCAATATTTGCCCTACCAAAACTTCGCCTATTTGACTTGACAAAAGGCTCATATAAGATCATAGTTTATCTGTAAAAAGGTCAGTAATTACCCAGCCGGCAAAATACGTATTTTGGTAGACGTGTTAAAGTCTGATTTATCTGATTTATCCGTTTAAAAGACGTCAACGAAACGTCTAAGGACTAAAGACTTGCTTTAGATGTCTCGCCTCTTTTAGAACTCTAGACATAAAAATGACGTCTAGAAAACGTCTTGTGCCGACTCGGCATATTATATTGCTGTATAGTCACTAGTAACTATGGGTTACTGATTGTGGCGCCTAGCTGGTCTAACAAATGGAAATTCGACTAGATGGCCTAGTTGTAGTAGCTATTAGATGACCTAGTCTGACAGAGAGCCTTCTTAACTTTTCTATGCTATTGGTGTGAAAAGAAAGGGATAAGAGAATAATCTTGGTTTCAATAAACACCATTGTAAATGACATTTCTTACAAGGCAGTCGCCATTTAGTTGCGTTTGACAGACAGCTATAAATGACTTTCACAATGTTGTTGTTGAAAATGTGATTGTCAGTTATAGCTGTCCGTCAAACGTCAAAAGCATTATTACGTCACACAATAAAAAGATTTTATCGCCTCCAGCGGATGACATAACAAAAAAATACAACTGTCGTAATGAAGATAATTGGCCGTTAAATAAGATCTTAATCATATCTCTTGTTAGGATCTTACAGAATCACTTTAAGATCCCTTTTAAAATACAGATTCTGCCAGACTCTAATCCACTGCTAAAGTATTAACCATCAATTGATCTAAAAATCCTTTGAACACTTCCATATAAATATTAGTCGAATTTTTAATGTGCCTTGGTACTGTGCTGTAGATAGCTAATATAATGTCGCTGTTGCATATTTTGGTATAAAAAAACAAATAAGAAATTTTGTTTTTTTCTTTCTGAACCCCAACCCTGATAAAATCAGTAGATCTGAACATTCTTGTCCAAACATTTTAGTACAATACCATGACACATCAGAATTTTGTAAAGTTGTTTCATGTAGTGTATCTTTTTAAAAATTTGAATGTGTATGCAACCTTTTTATGTTATTCTCAGTATACACAGAGTATGGTATATATAATATTAAATATATAAAAGTGAATATGGGTTCCTGCGAATTGTTTTTACTTTAACCCTATTCAGGTGGAGGGGGGACAAAGTTCAAGCGATCATCTACATGGCCATTTGCCCATATTTCTTATATTCTAGTTTTTTTTCATTTTCAAACCAGATTATTTTCTCCAACAGTGTCATAATGCAACCTAAATATTATGATAGATCAACGTAATAAAAACTTATTTATTCGAACAAAATACAAATTTAATTGTACTTGAAAATGGTGTTTTACCGAAAAGCTTCGTACAAATAAATTAACAGATTTTGTTTTCATTTTATGTAAATACTGTCTACTTGGCAAATTATTTTATAAACTTTTATTTATATACACAATAATAAAGTAGAAAGGGAAAATATTCAACTTCCTTGTGCATGCTACCAGACATTATTTGCCATATTTCCAATATATACCTACCAGCACATTACAATGTTACAGCCTGGCACACAAAGAAGTTGAAATTAAAATTAAATTATATATATATTTTTGTTTTAAAAAATCTGTGAAATTTAATACTGTATCCTCCTGGTTGGACAGGAGCCAAGAAAGTGGTTGACGTCTATTCGGCTATTAAGAAAGGTTCCTGTTGTTCCAGTTCATGGTGGGAGGGATTAATTCCGCTCTGAGGCCTCAGTTACGGATATTGTATGGAATATACCAATACAATGTTAAAGGAAAGCTAGCTACAAGCTAGATATCTACATATAGAGCTACAAGTATATATATACATACCTGCTTTTGTGACTAGAAGGGTTTGGTAGAAAATCATCTTCGATGTGATGATGGATGAGCCAACTGGGCTAATAAAAGATGAGGATGGGAATAAACCAGGTAGAGCAGGATAAGATGGAACAACAATTGTATGATCTACTGATTTGTCCTTAACTATAATTACTTCTCTAGTAACTTGCTTAGTAATTTCAGATTTGTAGCGATAAACAGCATGTCTTGTCTCTTCGTTTTGAGGGGAGTTGATGATTTGGACAAGCTATTCTATGAAGTGCTGATACTGGTTCGTATGCCAAAGCATCGAGTGTTTCCTTTGCGGATGGTCCTTTCCCAACATGCAGGTTATGTTTATTCGATCAAGCTGAAGCAGAATATTTTCAAAATCGTTGTTTAGAAAAATTGTTTTTAGACTTTTAGATATTTTTTTGCAGAATCAGCGTTTATTGGTCTAGACTCTCAATATATGATTAAAAATTAGCTTTAAGATCTTATTAAGATCTTATTTTAATCTTAAGATTTTGAGGATCCTACAGGATCTTATAAAATCCTATAAGATCCTGTTAAGATTCTTACTAGGGTAAGCATATCCTGAGCCTGAAATCTGTAACTGGACAAGCATATTTGACCCTGATCTTAGATTTTGATATGCTTATATAAAAAAAAATGAGTCAATGATCTTGCAATTGACTTAACACTCTTCATCATAGATTAATTTTTCTTAAAATTATTGAATTTTACTTTTTTAAAGCTGCTAAGATATATGCATTTGGTAACGAATTGGCTCCTAAGCGCTCTTATTTCGAACTGTTGTTTTAATAATGCCTTGACGTACAACGTGTGCTGGGTTGTCTGTCATTATTAGTAATGACCAGTTTTCAAATTTCTATGTTCAAAAATCGCTCATCCAAAGTGATTGTTAGGTATTTACTTTTATTTCGGGTAATGATGACTATTTGGTTATGTGGTTTTGACAGTATAACCCAGCCGGCAGAAATCTGTTTAAAGTCAGCAAAACAACGCCAAAGCAACGTTCTTATGTCGAGCTTGGCAAAAACCTCTGCTATTAATTAATTTTTTTTTTTTTTTTTCAAGCTACGAAATTTAACATACACTCGTGAAGTTACGACTGTAAACCCAAATTAACAAAGCAATTGATACAATAATCGAATATTCCTTTATCAACAGAAATATAGAAGGTAGCCCCATGAACAGGGCACAGTATCAGGGTAACTAATGAAGTTATGACATGTAACCAATTTAAGAAACCAATTGATGCATTAATTCATTAACTAATTATTGAATATTGAAAGAAGCTCCA
Organism: Neoturris breviconis; assembly: GCA_032360805.1. Lineage (NCBI taxonomy): Eukaryota > Metazoa > Cnidaria > Hydrozoa > Anthoathecata > Pandeidae > Neoturris > Neoturris breviconis. Next base: position 5,475 of record JAULBZ010003259.1, read on the forward strand.
TGAGCAAAACATATGAGGTACACTACCCAGTGGACACACGACGTCGTAACGACGTCGTAACAACGTCTAAACGGACATCACAACGTCGTTTCGACGTTATTGTAGTTCCGACTAATGTTTATTCGAATTATTCATTAACCAAAATCATTGAATTCTCTATTAACTGGAATATACAAGGAAGTTCCATGAATAAAACACACTTATGAAACATTGCGATTATGATTAAATGACTGTGGCCTGAGCTCATTGGATTGTCATCAACAGCCTCCTGATATATTGTTTGAGTTTGTTACAATGATGTAGACAATAGGAAACTATTATATATATGACACTAGAGCTAAAAACTGTAGGCTGATTTTCATTAGGCCATTTTTCCAGCAACATTTAATGAAAATCAGCCTTATAACTATATTTCTTAGTTAAAATTGTATTGTATATAAATAGCATTTATTGAATGACTATTGACTGAGTTTTTTTTTATTGAGTGAATTTTTTAACAAAGCGCCTACTCAGTTAAAAAAGTCGCTCGATAAAAGTAGCGGGTGCGATAAAAATCGACTAATGAAAATCACTCCGAAGGCCTGTTTATATAAAGTGAGCTGGCTCACCTTGCCAAGATTGCTTTCAGCCCGAATTTAATTCCATCCCCGCGAAACAGGATAGGTGGTCGTACTTGTTATGACTTTTGCATGTTTACTTTTCAACTTTATAATAATGTAATTGAAACAATATAAATTGACATTTCGTCTGTGCATATTTTCATTTGAATAGAGGCGAGCTGACCTGGTTAACTGGCTCGTTTCTTTGTGTTCATAAGGAAATTTTCATCCTGCCTTGCCACGATCTCGTCAAATCCGACCGAGATTCCGGTAAGGCATGCTGGCTCGCTTTCCATGAATATGTTTTATTTTGTGTTCTCTCACTTTCCACATGAACAAGTTTTAATTTTTTGTATGTATTTCTAAATAAAGGTGAGATCTGTTCGGGCCAACTCGCTTCCCAATAAACGCACCCTGTTAACATTGTATCATTGCAATTAGCTACTTTCCTGTCCCTTGTAGAGGAGGGATTCCTGTTTTGGTACCCCCCTTTCAGATTTTATGCAGACCCCCCCTTACAAAACGATGATATAATGTTAACTAAGAAATATCATTTATAAGGTTCATGTAACAGCCTTGATTTATCTGTTTGATCCGCTGATTATATACCCAGCCAGTGGCACAAGGCTGTGTTAAGGTGTTATTGACTTTCTGAAGTATTATGTTCAAGAGATTTCCTGACAAACAGATTCAACTTTTCATTATAAAGAGACATCAATTCATGTAAACAAGTCTTAAATTATCTGTTTAATCAGCTGTCTGTGCCAAAAAAATTTTTTTTTGTTTTTGGCTTTTTAATGGTTCACAAACTTATAAAATCAATATTTGTGATCATAACAATAATACCACGGTGATCTATTAACAAGAGATCAAAGAGAAACCGACGAAAAATATCAAAAAGGATGGATACACATGTCATATAGATAAAATTCAAATTAATATATGCAACTACCGTTCCTCTTAGTACGTAATACATTTCCATCCAGCTTAAGGACATTAAAGAGATCAAAGATAAGCCGCTCTTAAAAATCTTCTTAACTGAGTGACAATGAAGATTACAAGAAGTCGCAATAAAATAGTATCGTTAAAATCTTCCATTTAAGATGTATATAACACTTACACACGGTATACGCATTCAATAATAATGATATATATTTCCATCCCGCGTCAGAAGATCCTCTTCCAGATCAGCATGCAGTAAACTTCCGGTTGTTCGAACCTCCAAGGGAAGAAAAATGTTTCAAATAACCGGGAGTTCAAACAACTAAAGTTCTCATTAAATCGACTTCTTTGGTCATTGGAACCCCCGGAGGTGAAAGAAGTATTGTGACCCGTTGAAGTCAAGGGGAAAGCAGTAAAACTTCTAGATGGTATGGGAAGCCAAATCACTTGCAAAGTAAGATTTTACAGCATAAAAAAGTGTCTTTTGTCCATTAAATATAATTAGACGCTGGGAATAAATATTTTTAACTACATATGAAAAACGTACTTTCTACACTTCCAGTATCCCATTCATCCAGTAAGTTCAAATAACCGAGAGAATTTAGACTTCCAAGGGAAAAAAGATCTGGTACCAACAACCGGATATTCGAGTAGGTGAAATTCGAATAAGCGGAAGTCCACTGTATCTTCAATAACTAAATTCGCTTAGGGACCATCTCAAAAATAAAATCTACAGAGGAGAGTACTGAGTTAACGATCTTGTCGTTGACCTAACGCACTTGGAATTTGTCGAATTTTAGTTGATTTAATCCCACAAAAGAGGTTGGTTTTGGAACGAAATTTTGAGATGGTCTCTTAAAAATGTGAAGCGGAATAAGCCTCTTTCAAAAAAGAACAGCCGTACGCTAACATTTATCCTTTCTTCCATTTTGAGTTTATGCAGTTATAAAATGTATGGAGAGAGACCTTAAAGGAGCTGGTGGACGGCTTGTTTGAGTGCATCATACCTTTTCTGACCGCCCTGTACCCGAGACGGTATTGTGACATGTAGATGCTTCGTTCACGTGATTTATAATAATCAAATCAGCATAAAACTTTTTAGGTTTCAAACCTGCTAAGCTATCATACACAATAGAAAATTAGGACTCGTCTAGTCTTATATTTCCGGTAAATTAGGATTCCATTCTAATTTATTTCGATCTGCGCTGTCTACCTAAGATTAGGACGGCAAGTCGTAATTTACTAGAAATCTAGTAAATAAGGAACAATTTGGTGAGTTGGGTTCCATTTCAATTCATATTTTCAATACTATGCTTTGTTCTCCTAGAATTCTATCCTCTTAAATCAATGCCGCTAAATTAACAAAAGGGCAGCCGACCCCACGGAATTCCATTTGAACATTTTTTTAACCTTATTATCACTAGGAGGGGGAGGGGGCATAAATTGCCTGTGGCATTTTCATTTGGCGATAAATCTTTTACTATTAGTGATATGGTATTGAAAATTGGTGACTATTCCTAACTTTTATCAAGAATTTTGACCGTTATTTTTTTGGGGGAATTTTTAAGCTATTTTTTCCAGGGGTACCTTAATTCTGAACAAGGGGTAAATTCTTTGAAAATATAAAATTTTGTTAAAATGATATCTGATGTTGCTAGGCTAACCTTGGGACTGGTATGTGTTAATTATGGAAATACTAAATGAAATATACAAAAGTATTTAAAAATACAGACCAGATTTCATATTCTACAGACCAGATTATATATATTTTGCAGATAGTATTTGTATTGCGTTTCTCTATATGTGTATTAAGTTTCACGCCATAAGTAATACTGTGAAAAATGAAAAATCACAAACGTTCTACAATATTTTATACTACTGATGACGTCATAACAGGTGCCAGTGACGTCATCAAATTACAAAAAAGTTATCTCAAACTGTTTATATTGACGTTTTCTATAAATGTACCAAGTTTCATGCCATAACTATTAGTGGAAATAAACGCCACAGCCAATTTAGAGCATTTTTCATTATTGATGACGTCATAGCAGGTATAAATGACGTTCTCAAGCCAACTTCTTTTAGTCAAAGTGTTTGTATTGATTTGTTCTATAAGTTTACGAAGTTTCATATCATAAGCATCAGCAATTCGGGAAAAAATGGCCGCAGGCACTTTATACGAACCCAGTCCGAAACTACAACTACTACTTGACTACTACCTCAGACTAGTTTTTCCTAGCCTGTATGTATAACAGCAAATATATGAGTGTGAGCAGGAATAATACAAGAAACATTGTATTACGACAGCCCAGTGGGAAAAAACTTGTTCAAAGTCTGCAATAATGTTGCTAGAAAAACGTCTTCCAACTTGTTCTAGCGTATTTACTGCTGACTTTGAACAAGTTTTTGGCTAGACTATAAATAGTCTTTCGCAGGCATTCGGGAATAGTGACGTAACGGTAATAGTGACAAATGAGTGCGAAGCACGAATGAGCATGCAGTGCGAAAGACTATAACACTTCGGACTTCTTCTTGATCTTTTATCAGCAGAATAAATTAAACACTGTGAATTTACTCACATTGACGAGGGTGTTGCATTTTCTCTATATAAACAAACTCTCCTTCGTATTTATTTCAACACCTGAAGTATATGTTCGAATGAGTGATTTTTTATACGGTATTGTGATTATAGCCAATAGAAATCGTCATAATTGTTCTTAAAAAATCTTAAAGCATGCAAATAACAGAAATAAATAATATGTTCAAAAAATAACGTTCTGAAAAAACATCAACACGAAATATTTTTAAAATATAATAGGAATATTTTTTTAAAATTTTGATAATGCTTCCACGTTCGTTTTATGTGACCAAAATTAGGGATGCTCGATTACACTCCGAACCAGTCCACACAAGAGCAAACACAAACAAAATAAACATCATGACTATATTATGGCAGCGTATCAATATAATTAAATCAGGTTTTCTACTTTCTGAAAATAGAGTCGTATGTATATAAATTAAACTGTATGGGTCCATTGTTACGTTTTTTTTATATTTGTTATGAGTCCGCAGATTCTCTTTGCAAGACAAGGTGGACAAGTTCAACCAAATGTTTACATGCTCCCCATGGATATCATCATATTTGACGGCAAAACCATGCGGATTGATAACGATTATAGTATACAACTTTGGAAGAGACAACGTTCCTAAGAGAAGAAAATACTATAACAAAATGGAAGGGAAAACACGAGGGTTTTTTTGAACGAGCAAATAAAACGAGATCAACGCAATGCCATATTGTAAAGAAAGTTATAACTACACCATACCTTTAAGCAAAAACATCTTGCTACAGTATTTTAAATCATAGTAGTTCCGTTTCATTTAAGTTTCTTCAACTTCCTTGTGTACGTTGTTCATCACTTCTATATTTTTCGCTCCATCCTCCTGAAGTTTACGCTCTCCACACTACGGTACCGAGATTTCAATGAAACTTTTGTAGTCAAGATCATGACTACAAGGTGCTAGAGCGTAGGTGAAGCAGTTACGTGACTTTTTCTGAGTTTGCCAAGTCCCTGTTTCGCCTCGAAATTGCCGCCGTAAATCGGTTTACATGGGTTGCAAGTCTAGTTTTTGGCCGACCGATCGATTCTAATTCAATTCGAATTCGGTCTCATTATTTTTTGTTGCATTGTGAAGTCACACTATTTTAATTCTGGGATCCCACTTTATTTTTGGGTTTCAACTTTTATTTCCGTGGTCTAATTTGTATGGGTCCCACTTTTATCCTAGGATCCCGTCCCACATCAGTATCACTTATATGTGACACTTATATGTCGATAAGCGACAGATAAAACGATAGACGTTAAATCCTTGCTGGAGGTCACGATAATAACAGATTACAGCCTAAAAACATTGATTCACGAAATTCTGCTTTACATCATACATAGTCACAAGACTTTCTTTCTCTTTTCTTGTGATAACAATTGAACCCCGATTTTTTGAACTGCCAAGGGGTCGACTAAATAGTTCGAAAAATCGGGGGTTCGGAGAATCAAAATATTCAGAAAAAGGGGTGTGTGGATGAAGAAAACACAAGATATACGTCTTACATCTTTGTTTCAACTAAAGCTTACATTGACCTAAAATAACCGGGAATAGTGCTTTGGTTTTTGATTTTTGCTTAATGATACAACAAGCAATTCAACTGAGCAGTACGTTTTCTCATTTGTTTATTTCTGTCCTTGCATTTTCTATTCACCTTGACAAAAGTTCGGTAAAACGAGGCTATTCGAAGATATTTAGTCGAAGGGATCTAAAACATAGTTCGGAAAACCGTGGATTTCGAAAAATTGCAGTTTGAAAAATCCGGGGTTATTTATAAAGGTTTCTTAAGGGAAATCCAAGGGACCAACGAATGAGTTAAATTGGGGGATTTGAAAAATCGCGTGTTCGGAAAATCGAGGTTCAACTGTATGTTTACATTGTATATATTCTATCAGGTTGTTACTGGATTGTGAATTATGGATTATGGATTATGTTATTATATTATGGATTATTGGATTTTTGGATTTTTGGATTATGGATGGTTGCTAAGGACGTGCGTGATAAAAATGTCAATCATAAACAATAAATCATAACATGATTTGCTAATTATAAATAATGAACTTAACTCCGATTGGATGAGAGAATGATATCCGGTATTTTCTTTGTGTTTAAATCAGATCAAGAAGGGGGTATGTCGTGTAAAGCAAAATTCCTATAGAAAGCTCCAAAAGTGATATTAACTGTCAAAAATATAAAAAATAGACACACTAATAAACGTTATCTTGGCCAGGATTCTTTAGCTTACGATATAGACCTTCGTTTGTTTAGTTCAGTCTATGCACAAACGTTATATTTTCCGTTATGAGTCTCGCTTCTCTCTCGGTTTGCAAAATCATAGACAAATAATTAAACAATCAGCTTTGTCGATTTCTTCGGTTTTTGTCGGTGTTCGTTTGAACATGGGCATAATCTAAGTATTCTCGGCTAATTTATTGTATATAATCGTAAACAAATGTCTTGTTCATATGTCATTGCGCTCTAGACAGAAAATATTTTAAACAGGAAAATTACAGTCATGGTCCCAAACATAAAATTGTCGCAAAAACCACATTTCTCTCTCAGAGAGAAGTAGAAAAATGATCAATGCTTGATGTTAGCTATGAAATAAAAACAAGATTCGATAAAATCTTTTCATTTTACATGCCATCTCAAATGTCGTGAATGTTCACTTGTTTTTGATGACGTTCAAACGAAAGTCAGTAACGAAACTTTATCTTTGATTTGTTGAAACATGCTTTTTCCGTCATCGTTACTGTAAGACACTTTTTTAAAAGTGAACCTTGGGAATCGAATATTCGGAAGCACTGGAGAATACGTATACGCACTTCCTAAAATAAAACGGAAGGTCAATTTTAAAATCTAACTAAGTGAGTGTAGTCAAGTATTTTCAGCGATTCACGTTAATCCAGCGAAGAAAGATCTTTTTTCAAGAAAAAGAGAAAAAGAAGTACATAACAGAAGGTCGTCTCTCACGCTGAAAGAAAAAGCAAAGAATGTCTAAAGATTTATTATTCATTGCTGAAAAAAATATCCTGTTCAACAACCTTTAAAAGTGAAGTTTTACACACACGTCCTTACACATATTATTATGTATTATAATGGAACTATATTGTTACCATTACATTCTCTAGCATAACCAGTTGGTGTGATTTCCAAGCCGATTCGGCTTCTAGTTACAAATTAAAAAGTTTGAATATGCGACTCCCGCTTCAATATTCGATTAAAAATATATTTGCATATGTTGTGACGTCATTGTTCACGTGACTGGCCCTACATATAAAACAACAGAACTGTTGTAGTTGCATTGCATTTCATTTTTACTTGGAGTGCTTCAACCACTAAGTTTATTGTTCATTCAAGTCGTTGTTGAATTGTTTCAGAGGAATGGCTGAATTTATTTCAAAGTAAGTTCCGAACAAGTAATCAATCCTCGACGTTGATAATGCATTGTGCGCTGTAATTACAGTTTGATATGATATTTCTTCGATAGTCTGTTATGCTATGTTAGGTAGTCTTTGCATGGACCCCTAAACGAGTTTCATCCTTGCGATTGATTTCTTTGATGACGAAACCATTTAAACGCAAGATCGTTTAGGGTGAAACTCATTTAAGAGACCATTTATGTAGAGACAGCCTTTACATGGACCTCTACATTTAGAGGTGAAACTCATTTAGGGGTCCATGTAAAGGCTACCAAAATTCAAATCCTTTTCTATTTTGTTTGCAAAGAATTCGGAATATTGTCTCGCATGCAACCGTATTGCTCTATTTTAAAGTGACACAAATGGCTATACAAACTCAGTATACAGAATAATTTGAACTACTCTTTCACGAACTTACAATTTAGAGTAAACTATCAACAGACGTTTCACGGTGGGAAGGACGGCCGAATGCGAAATCTTTATTCAGTAGTCTTTCATACTGTGTTAACAAAATATGTTATATCTTTCAGGGAATTCAAGGATGTGTATGATGAAGTTGAAGATTTGCTGAAAATCGCTGAAAAATTCACTGACTATCCGGATTCTGAAATTATGGATATCTTACTGGATTCTCTACGACATGCTGGTGATAGTGTTTCGAGCGTATTTTATAAGCAATCATCCGTTAAAGCTGTGTGGGGTGGAACAGACTTTACCGAAGCTAGAAATAATCTTGCAGTGGCATTGTTTTCTGTTAGCGTATCAAAGGTAATTTATTGTATTATTTTTATATGGTTAACCCAAAAATCTAAGCTGTTTTTTTCTCCTTTTTGATCTTAACTTTTACCTACCTTATGTCCTAAAATCTTGAGAAGAAGAAGATCGTGTGATGTCAATTTATACCAACAAAAATGTATATAATTTCTTTCTGCATGTGCTGCGCATTTTCCGTTCCGTGGAAATTTTCCGATGTGGAAAATGGCCTTTAGGGTCCGAAAGAGTTATGATTCCGCCTCTCATACAAATGATCATAACTTTTGATTCTTCGTGTTAGAATTAATATAACACCATTTTTGAAATCCATGTTAAATTTCAAATCCCACGAGATCAAGTATAGCACTTGTATATGGAAATTTGAACATTTACAAAAAGATAGAGGTTTCAAATAATTGAACGCGCTTTAACGGCTTATGGACCTGTAAACGTATGAAAGTCAGTTCAAAAGGCGTGGTACGATCAATTTTGGTTATGCCATTCCTTGCAATAGTACGAGACCGCTAGCCAATTCATTTTCGATTTCGTCGATTTGGGATCGAGTATCGACGAAAATGGAATATTTTAAAAAGTGCAGACTTAGAAATGTATTGGAAATTTTATTTACATTCACCAAAATGATCAATTTATGATTTTTGTTGACTTTGATTTTTTTTTTAACTATTTATAAGGATTTGCCCAGAATCAGTTAGACTTATAAAATATGAAAATATTTAAAACATAACTTTTCTGTGAGACCTTGACCATGAATCATTTTTGGCAACCATTTTTTATTTTTGGGAAGTCTTTTGAGATGATAAATGAATTTTTTTTAGAAAATTACTTTTAAAATTTCAAGGAATGAATTCTCCATTTTGATTTTGGGAAGTTTCCTTCCTCAATTTATGTTACCACAATTCAACAGAGGAAGATTTTTTTCAGAAAATATTGAGTTATTTTAACGAAAAATCAGAGCTAATCATTTAGCATAAGTAGCGATTACGTGCCTAGGCACATCATTGTGGCCTTTCATCTTCAAAAACGCAGCCGTTGTAAACAGTTTTTGGCCTAACTGACTAATTTATAGTGAAATAATATATATTTAAAACACTATAAAAATACAATTAAGAATATAAAAAAACTTTAAAATAAATATATAAAAATATGTTAATTACTAAAATAAATAAATTCAGAAGGTAAGAAAGCACCGCTGATAAGACTTTGTGAAATAAGAGTTTGCTTAAATCAGGAGGGACTCAACCACGATCGAACAAGGTACTATTTATACTGACTAATTTATATATATTCATACATCTGTACAAATCTTTAAAGGAATATTGACCACGAGTTTCAAAACATTCTAATAAAGTTTCAAAATATTCGAATAACCTTTTCAAAACATTCGAATAAATGCGTGTGCGAATTGAAACCACTGAAATGCGGTACACTACTATGTCCTGTTTTTTATTCTTTATTTATTCATTTTAATAACAGATGAAGACAACCATATTTTTTATCATAAGTAATGAGGTCATCGCAAACATAATTACGTAAAAATGTTTATTATGGGTTGACCAAGCTTCCTGGAAAGTTTCAACACCAACTACAGGATGGTTCTATCAAAAGTTATGGAGGGGGAAGGGTAGAGGCCCCCACCACCAGATTCTCAGAGCACTAAAAAACCCAGTAGATATAGGGTTTAAAAAAGTACTCTCCCGGTTGTCGAATTAAATGTGACCCATTTTATTTGTTTGTTGTCATAGAACGAAACGAAAAATGTAGCCACTTTGAAATGCTTCCAAATCCACATAAACAGTCCCATCTGCTTCCAATTTTATTACAAAATATCTAATATAAATTGAAGATTCCTTATCAATGTAATTAAAGTACATTACAACTATCTGTTGTTTCTTATTCAGGATGGATAGATACTGTACAAATGCCTATTACGGCTCGAATTTTGGGACTTTTCCTATAATTTTTCTAGGATCATTTTCAAAAAGAATTATTTTGGTAACTAGGGATAATTTTACCTTAGCAACCAAATTTTTTTATTATTTTAGTTCTTTTTTTTTTGCTTGATAATCATTTTGGTATATAGTTTAGAAAAACAATTCACTTAAATTTTTTTTTTGCATTTTCTGTTTGGCCCTGATGACGTCATTATAAGTAATGACGTCTTCAAAAAAAATAATTATGGGAAAGTATAGTTTATGTGTTGGACTAACTTTCTGAAAAGTTTCAACATTATAGCATGTTCCCATCTATTCAGAGCCCTAAAAAGCCCATACTAAGTAGGGTTAGAAACATTACCGAGGTAATCACCAACACCAACTTCATCAGTTTCGACATTTTAAATTAAGTTTTCTTTATATTTATATCACACACTTACAAAAAACATCCAACACGATCAGCAAAGCGACCACAAACAATCGCCATTTTGGAAACATTGTCGAAAAAACACTGTCGAATGAAAGTAAAAGTATTGACCAAGTAGCGCGCATTTTATTAGACAATACAAATTTAGGTGTTTATTATGTAACATCGAAATTGATTACTGTATGTTGATGTTCTGTTAACATTGAATACATATGTGTCCGCGACCAATTTTAAATATTCTACAAAATAGTATTTAAAAAGTCGTGTGTCTAGTATTTTTAGATTAGTCTAAGATTAGTAGTAGCGCCACCAGCCGGTGCATAACAACTTCCGATCAATGAGTAAGCATTACTTCTTCAGAAAGGAAACGGTGTAAACCAACTCTTATGTTCGATTATGGTTCAGCATTATATTTGTTAGACAAGTTGTTTATTTAATTCGTATCTAATATCCCAAGAAATGCAAATTTTTGAGCAATTGTTTTCCAAAGTCAGTATCGTCACAGAAAGGACGAAGGGATACTTAATTAAAGGTACAAAATCACCCTCAGATATTTTTTTAAACTTTTCCTTCTGTGGTCTAGATGAAAGTTCATATTGCTACTAACATATTCTGAAAATTTGACTCCATAAGAATGAATATTAGTG
>JAULBZ010003260.1:0-16813 GCA_032360805.1 Neoturris breviconis
GAAAAGGAGGGTCTTGATGAAAGCATTCATAGAGTCACAGTTTGCATACAGTCCTTTAACATGGATGTTTCATGATAGAAATATGAACCACAAAATAAACAGAGTTCACGAAAGAGCACTTCGCATTGTGTATCAAGATAATACTTCTTTGTTTGAAGAACTTTTAATAAAAGACAAATCTTTCAAAATTCACCACAGAAACATACAATGTTTAGCCTTAGAACTTTATAAGGCAAAACACGATATATCCCCATTAATTATGAAAAATATATTTGTTTCTAAGAAATCTAAGAATGATCTCCGTACACAAACTGATTTTGCCCTTCCTTCCATAAATACAGTTCACTTTGGAAATGACTCTCTTAAATATTTTGGTCCTATTGTGTGGAATATGATACCAAACAAAATAAAAAAACTAGACACATTTAACAAATTTAAGATAGAAATTAAGAAATGGTTACCTAATTGTTCTTGTAGACTGTGCAAAGACTACATAGAAGGAGTAGGTTATATTAAAGTTGATGAATAGATTTTTATTATTATTATTTGATTTAGTTTATTTAGTTTTTTTGAATGTGTATGGGACTTATGGGATTGAAAAGTCGTCCTGTAAGGACTGACTAGAATATTTTTATAATTGTAAAAATAAAAAAAATTACCCATGTAAAATAAAGAAGAAATAAAAAAAAAATACAGACGTGATAATTCGATAATGGCATAACGTAATTGGTAAATTAATATATTAATATTGGACGCAAGTTACTTCCAGATTATTTTATCTGACAATAACAAGAAAACCCCCAAGACAATCGAGTTTGACCACCAATCCAGGCTTGATCCCTAATATGTTACATGAAACACTCTCAACGCTGACAACTCTGCCAATCCTCACACTCACTTAATATTTATCTGCGATTCTAGTCATTAATATTCTTCTACAACCTAGTCAGAAATATTCTTCTGCAATCCTAGTCACTAATATCCATCTACAATCCTAGTCAATAATATTCATCTACAATCCTAGTCAGAAATATTTCTACAATCCTAGTTACTAATGTTCTTCTACAATCCTTCTGTACTTCTGTGTTCTTCACTGATATTAGAAGAGTGTCATTCATTATTGGCTTATGAGGAATTGTTGTTTTATTGTTTCTCCATACCACGGTATAGGGCTCTTCCACAGTGACTATTTGCTCTTATTTCAAACACTGTACTGTACTGTATGGTATATTTATTTTTATTTTTAGTATTTTGTCAGCAGTTTCCTGAATCCTGATTTTAACATTTTCTGTCAAGATATTTTTGAAGAGGATCGATCTGCGATAACAATGAGAGTAAGCACTGTTCACATTTCTTTTGGAAATATACAATATCCACAATTTGATACGCATGTCTCCAAATTATAATAAACTTGAAGGTCGGTAATCGAAATAAGAGTAAATAATCACTGTGTAAGAGAGATTTTGAGCATGACACAAGATTTTCTAGTTTGAAGCTATGCTCAAAAATCTCTCCTCCGCAGTAATTATTTGTTCTTATTTCGACCACCGAAGTTCTATTTCAAACTTATTAAAAGAAATTATTAGTTCAAATTGTTTACAAACATTATTCATGATTCTTATATTTGTTGCGCTTGGTATCGAACAGAATAGTATTATAGGTCGTCAGCATACAAGAACCATTTAATAATTTCGATGCCATGCATCCGCCTTTTACTTCTCTGTCCTCTGTTGGTACATTCAACAGGAATGCGGTAGTTAAAAGGTATGCTTCAACCATCTGGATAATTCCGCATTCCTGTAAATTTCTTCAACACATACTTTCAATGCCAAAGTAATAATTGAAAATCATAGGACTTTCTAATCTACCTTGCCGACACCCACATAAAATAACAAATTTCTTCACCACATACTTTCAATGCCAAAGTAATAATTGAAAATCATATGACTTTCTAATTCACCTTGCCGACACTCACATAAAATAACAAATGGTACTTTCGTGCCTGAGATATAGCCGTAGTTCCATCCTATAATGTTTAAGTAATGCCAGGATTTTCGCGCCTGTACGAAATTCCAAAACCCGAAATAAAAAGTTATCGTTTCTGTTATGTATTTAGTTAATCAACGTACATTGGTTGTATTTCTTCTCCAAAGTAATAGAATTTACTGACACTGTAAGTATTTATTTGGTTAAATTGTTTAAAACCTTATTGATGTAAACTTTTAGAAGACATGTATTATAACCAGTGTTGCAACAAGTTGACTTAATATTTGAAGAAAGGAAATATTATGTAAAAAGACTTGCAATTAATTCGTTCATTGGTATTAAGAAACCAATCAATTTGTATTAATGATATATTTTCGTTCTTGTTTAGCTTTTCTTTGTGGTGCGTAAGAAAAATAATCAAATTACATTCTTACATACTTATCATCATCTATCCATGCTTATTCTACAGTGGCTGCTCGTCAAATATGTTCCAGGTGGTGTTTGTAAGTACTTCTAACACTCGAAAGTATCATCAAAATGTTTATTAATTTTTGGAATTATTTTTGGAAGTAGTTACCAGTAGCTAAGCAAATAATCACGACGCTCAAAAGTATTGTTATGTGACTATGATCTGATGCAGCATTTTGATTTTTTCTTGCTCAATTTTCTAAAGAAGCTATTTAGTATCACTCCCACAATGCATAGTATCACTCCCACAATGCATATAATAGGGTATGAGTATCGTCATATTTTTCCTCTCATTTATATGAGAAGTTTATGTACTTATTCACGTTCTTTTTAGCATATTTTGGACCTATGTTAAATTGTTTTATTCATTCATTGATGTACGCTTATTACATGTTATCCTCTATCGGCCCACACATGCAGAAATATTTATGGTGGAAGAAATATTTAACAAGAATGCAAATGGTATGTATCTTGTTTTTTAAACCTTCATCCGTCATTCATTCAGAAAATAAGATATATTTTCAGATGTCAAAATGTAAATATGCTGTGTTAGGAGAATGTATCATAATGGGGTATATTGACCGATTCACATAATCGATCAACAGTTCTGACCCATTTAGAAATTTCCAATCTTCCGGATTATCTTTTACGCATTAACTGTTTGTTGAAAGAACATATCTGTTTCAATTGTGTCGTAACAATTGAATGTTCTGATAGTCAGCTAAATTTTAAAGAAAATGGTCCTTCGCAAAAGGGCACAGAAATAAGACAGGTACACATATTCTAAGCAAAACTGCTGAAAGTCGTGATCCCGTATGGAAGATTTAAATCTGAGATATATATTTATATCATTACCATAATATAATAGCTTGTGTCTAAACCAACATATAGTGAATTCGAAACCTCCATGAGTTATTTGAGTAGATCCAGTGTCCATTCTAATTTGAAATAGATTCGTTTCTACTCAAAGAATTCAATCAATTTCGTTTGATATAAGAGCAAATCATCACGGTGGTGGATAGATTATTGAGCATTGCTTTAGGATTACACAAAAAGTAGCTATTAAGCTTGCTCAAAAATCTCTCCTCCACAGTGATTATATGCTCTTATTTTCAAACACTGATTGACTTTAGTCTTATTTCAAACCCGACTCCCCTAATAGCTCGTGCAATAATAGGTAACCATGAGAATGTTCCAAACATTTGTATTGTTGGATTAGTGACTTCACAGCATATGTTTTGGGTACACAGACCTGCGAATTGGTATTCACCGGTTTTATATTCCATTCGCATTTTGGTATAACAGCCGGTCATCACTATGGAAGAGAGATTTTTCAGAATATCCTCCACAGTGATGACCGGCTGTATATATCGTTAAAAATTTAAGCAATAACTTAACCCTATTTACGTCGAGATTAATTTAGCTGAGATCTCAGGATTGGCGACACATATAGTCATGAAACTTGGTGTGATAATACTACGCATGACTTTTAGTACGAGTAATAATGAAGAGACGTAATTTATGCGGCGAAGTAGCTACTAATATAATTAAAAACACAAATGATATGTCGTAATATTTTAACCACTTTTGAGGATGTTTTGATCACTATTGTGGAGGTTTTGACCACCGCGATGGAGGTTTTGATGACTATTGTGGAGGTCATTATCAAACTGTGTCAAACTGAATAAGCTATTCAAGGTGTTATTTGGGATAAGTCTCAGCAAAAGATTCAGCATTTTTAAAATAAAGATATTTTGATACTTTACCAACAGAACAGTATTATTTGCTGGGACTTATTTCTTACACAATTTTTAATGATGATTTATAAGTTTATCTTGTAACATCACTCAACCAAAATTCACCACCAACACCCGATGTAAAAAGAGTTATGTTTGACAAGTAATGTATGCTATTTTTCTTTAGTACCAATTCGTTATGATGTTCTTGTATGTTTCGAATTCGATAACATATGTAAGAGCAGAGCGACCAATCAAATCAAAAGTTACATTCTTTTTATGGCTTCATTGGTTTTACACCATCTCACTATTTTGGTTATTTAATCATTTCTACCAAAATGCATACAACGCCAAGAAGAAAACTGACAGTGATGATCCTAAACTCGAGAAATTGAAGAGCAGCTAAGAAGTTATGGAACGAGATTAAAGAGCGACTAAGAAGTTACGGAACGATAACAGAGTATTGAAAATGCTTACAACGGATATGACGCAGAATAATTGCCACCTTTGATCAATATTGGCATAAAACATTGCAGAATAATTAGCATATGCAGAATAATTAGCATATTTAATCAATAGAATTATGACGTCACTCAAATATTATTTTATTTTTCAGTTCTTCTATCTAATACTAGTTTTCGTCCCAAAAAAGTGAAGAAAGTTTAAAATTATCAAAGAAAAATCTTAATTCTGAAAATTTTTATCTGTGCTTGCTTGAAGAAATAATGCTACTATAGAATTTATTCTGAATACCTGGGTGCCGTGTTCGAAATAAAGAGCAAATAATCACTCGAAGCATTGATTTTTTATCATTGCGCATACTCTCTTTCTACTATAAGATATGAGTGATTGAAGTAAAAGAAATTATATGTTTTCTAGGCTGAAATTATATGTTTTCTATGTCAGCCATCTTGTTTTGGCAAATATTTCCATTTTTAGGTTAAAAAATCGTGTTTTCTGTATTTCCTGATATAAGTGTCTGATATTTCAAGATATGATTAGTGTTTGTTATTGATTAAATTTGGCACAAATTTTGAAATTTTGGCCAAAAAAGATGATTATGTATATAAAGGTATTCGCCTTAATGTACAACTTTAAATTCCAAAACCTTAATTTAGGCGCTGATTATATATTTTGTGCCCATTTTGTTCTTCAACAGAAGCAATTGGCAAGTAGCATTAATATGAAAAAAGTTCAATTGAATGAGGCGAGGGTTATGTCTTTAATGAATACTATTAACCCTTCATTAGTATGGTGTGAACCTCCTGAATTTTTAAATTTTGCTGTGAAAGTAACATAACAAAAGTTATTATTCAGGAGGTCATTTTCTTACTTTAATAATCTGCATCATACTTTTGTGACTTTTCCCCCTGAATCTTCTAATACCTTTCCATGAATTAACAAATTTCCGGGGGTACCCCACCATACTAACGAAGGGTTAATCTCAATATTCATCATTCAAATAACCACTTGAAACGATCACATGTGTTCCTGCTGATAAATCTGCAATTTTAAATTTTAAAAGATATCACTCGGATAAGTACCCTTCATAACACAGTGATGGGCAAAAATTGTTCAAATTCCACAGTTGAAAACGCTGTTCTAGCGTCTTTACTGCTAACTTTGAACAATGGACATAAGCCTTTTAACAGTTATTTACTAATAACCAAACCTGAATATAACTGCCGGACATCGCCTGTGAAGGAGTGTTTTTGAGTATACTGTTCAGCTTTTAAGTAATGTATATAGGCTACATGTATATAGGCTACATGTATATAGGATATATGTATATAGGCTACATGTATATAGGCTACATGCATATGGGCTACATGTATAAGGATACATATATATAAGCTACATGTATAGAGGCTACGTACAGAGACCACATGTATACAGGATACACACATTAAGGCTATGTATGTTTATATACATAGGCTATACACAACATAATATATGCTTTTACTATGTATCCTATTACCCCGAATATAAGTGCAAGCCGCATATATATCTGGATAAAAGTGCATGTACTTAAAAGGCTCTCAAATTCCAAGCACCTTGATCCTGCCAATAAACATGCTGTGTTAAGGATAAATCAAAGGTATGAGTGAAAGTTGGCTTAGTTTACCTTTCAGTGTTACACATTTACACCTATTTTTTATAAACAATGGTCAAAATAATCAATTGCCCCAAAAAATGATAAAATAGTAAACAATTGCCACAGATGAATGTTAAATATAGTTTAACCAAAAAGGTCAGAAATCTAATTAAAGTTGCAGTTCTTGTGTGAACCTGTGGTGTTAATATAACATCAGAATGGCTTCACTCAATGTGTTTCTTAAATACTGTAAAAAATTTACATCAAAATTTGCAATGATGCTAAACATCATTCCGATATTTGCTAAATTATTTCTAGGGCGACTTAAAAATTGGGTTTTTTATAAAACAAAAAGGTGTAATTAAATGAGAACAAAGTTTATAAGAATGTAAGGTTAAATAATCATGCGATTAATTAAGAACATGCCAAGAAAATATTAACGCTTTGAGTCAAAATGCTCTACAGAGTTTGTGTAGTCAGACAAATGAAGTCAGATACACAAAATAAACGGCTCTCTTTACTAAAAATTAAAATAATTATTTGAGGACACTTTTTAATTAATGATAAAAATATTGACAGCAATTTGTAAATAATTATTTGAGGACACTTTATATTAAACCATAAACAGTCTCTTTGTAGAATGTGTAGAATTCCTGCAAATGATAAGTAAAAAAGACTTGCTTGTTAAAAATTGTTGTTTTTCTTTTATTACAATGAATTCAACAGAGAAAAAGATATTCTTTTTGACTCAACTGCAAAAATATTTTCCCGCAAAATGTTTGTAATTGAGAAATCGTGAAAATGTAAATTTTTTGAGGTTTTTTTAAACCGCATAATTTTTTCCCTGCAAAAATCTTTGTGAGTGGTATCGAGGCAAGATTTGAACTTTAAAAGTTTTAGTTCTAAACATAGGCTGACCTTAACATTAAATATCTGAATAGTATGATATACATACAATTTATACACAGGCAATATACATATACAATGAATACAGTATTATTAGTAAGGGACTGTAGTTGGTTTCATGTAAAGTGTCCTCAAATAATTATTTACTAATTGCAGTCAACATTTTTCTCATTAATTAACCCTAATAGGACTGGGGAGAGGTAAAGATTGTTTTAATAATTTTTTTCGGGTAAATTTTGCATGCTTTCAGTCAAAATTTTTAAAAAACAAACCAGAAGATAAGTTAAAATATAAGCCCTTGGCATTCAAAAACCGATGACAAAACTTTCTGACCTCAAAAAGCCCTATTAGTCCTGTGGATTCATTTTTAGTAAAAAAGCCGTTTTGTGTACCTGACTCCATTTGTCTGACTATACAAACACTGTATCATGAGTGATGACGTCATTAGAGTAGTATCTTTGCTCACTCAAAGGGTTGTCCTATCTCAATCAACAGAATTATTGCGTGAAAAGTTTTTGTAGATGAATACCCCAGAACGGAAAATTTGTTGGAATACATCTTTGCAATTAATAGTCAAAAGGGAAATTTTTAAACGTTGAGTAACCCAATAAAATCTAATATGCCTTCTTCGGTGGATGTGGTACAGAAAGCTTGGGCTAGACTAGCATCATCTTTCCCTATGTTAGAATTCCCGTAAATTCCATTATTCCAATATCCAGATAATATTTCCGACTCCAGTCTAAAGCGTATACTAAGTTACATTTTAAATTACTTGTGGTGTATATTAATCATAATAAATTTTATAACTTATTCAATAAATTATCGAGACAAATACTGGTTTTGACTTAAAACGAAGAAAAGTTGACTGTATCCAAAGATATTTAGAGAAATCTACTACCCAACAACAAATGTCATGAGTAAGGTGTAAATTAAATATAAATTGAAAGTATTTCACTAGTGCAAAGTCGTAAGTTGACGTGGATAAAAAACTGATGAAATCTTTTGCTAACATTTTGCCATTTTTTCCTAACTTAAGGAAGGTTTATTCAAGTAGACTAAATGTCCAAGTGTGGACACCATGAACAAAGAAAACACAGATGGTTTCAAAAAATTTATTGCTTACAGCACAAATCCAATTAAGACTTGTATACCAGTTGGATGCTACATGTATACAAGATATATGTGTAAGTATATAGGCTATAGGTATAAGTATGTATATATGTGCGTATATGTGTATAAATGTATATATGTGTGTATATGTACATATATATGCATTATAGATAGGTATGTGTAATATGTATGTGTATATTATATATGATATAGTACTATGTATATCAAAGGTACAGTATTGAAAGTAGCCCACCAAACCAAGTGAAAGTTAAACCTAAGCACATAAATTGGATTTGCATTTGCACAGTATACAGTGTTTGAATTATATCTTTATTAGGATGGTAGAGTTTCAGGTTAAATAAACAATTGGAACACAATATTTAAGGTTAAAAGTATGTCAGGACTATCTTTGCCCAAAACTCCTTCTAAAATATCGCCACGAGTGGTGGTACAAATTTTCAAAATTCTAGCACTTTAAAAACATTGTCTATTAAGAAAAGTGGGTTGCCGACGCCTTAAAGTGATATTAATAGCCCATCCAGACTTTGTTTGGTGAACTAATAATAGAAACCATGCATCTATTTCAATTTCACTTATAAAAGATAACAAGTAAATGAAATATCTAACAAAAGGTGGTTGTCATTATCTGTTATTAAATTTAAAAATATAAATAAAGAATAATAATGAAGTAGAAGATTACATTTTCTTTAAAACAATTATTCCTTTATAAGATCGTTAGATCAATCATTGGCACTCTTCTTTGCAGCTGTAGATCAATTGTTGACACTCATCTTTGCAAATATATTTTAAATTTACCCAAGTCAAGTTTGGCAAAGTAATCATGATTTAGGAGTCCATAATGAGATTTACAAAATAATTTTGTCAGTTCATACCAAAATGCTAATCTTAAATTAATCTCAACATAAAGGATGGAAATATTTTCTCTTTGATTCAATTGGATTATGTAGGTAGAGCAATTTATTAATTTTTTTGGAAGGAGCCGTCTCAAATTAAAATTTGCAAAGGAAAAGTACTGAGGCTAATCTTAAACTAATTTTTTATATATTAATTAAGGATGATATCATTTTTCTTTTAATTCAGTTGGATTAGAGTATGCTGAGCCATTTACGGTGTTCACAATAAGAACAAATAATCACTGTGGAGGATTTTTGAGCATAGCTTCAGGTATTGTAGCCTGAAGCTATGCTCAAACATCACTCCTCCATAGTGATTATTTGTTCTTATTTCAAACACTAATTAAACAGTTATCCAGGGAGAATTTTTTTTTTTCCTACATAATAATTAATCCATAGCAACTTCACGGAATGTACAACAAATTTTTGAAGATTTACGATTTTCAAATTTTGGAATATTTTGAGGAAGTAAAAGAGGTTCCGCCCATACTAATAAACTAATCCGCCCATATTTTCCGATTTGTATAATTTCGAGACAAATCGAGAAAACAAAAGGAAAGTGAAAGTTGATTTCTATTACTATTGTTGTTATGTCTGCAGTTTTACAGTTATAATAACAACTTGTTACTACCGTACTGTATGTATGTTGTTATAGATTCATGCAGTGCACCAGGTTAGCATCTGCTTGAATCTGTGCCGCAGAGAACACTTAGCCAGCATACTAGATTTTTAGCCAATAGCCAGAGTATAACGCTTTTATAAATCAAAGGCACGATATTGAAAGTAGCCCACCAAGTCAAGTGAAAGTTAAACCTAAGCACTTAAATATGATTTGTATACACACACTATACAGTGTTTGAAACATATGTCTTTATTAAGATGGTAAAGTGTTAGGTCAAATAAACAATTGGAACATTTTTTTAAAGGTAAAATTATGTCTGGTCACTGTGTGGGAGAGTAGTGAAATTTCATATCAAGGATAAACACCCAAATTTTACATTATTCGAAGTAACCGATAACTCAAACTTCCATAGCATAGACACAAGAATTAGTTCCAGGTCGAATAAATAATACTACCTCAAGGGAATTAAATTTTGCGGGAACTTATTATCGAGAGCAATTTTTTTTTGCTCTTTGAGGGAATTTATTTTCATGAATTGACGCAAATGTGATTTTTCGCGGGAACTTCTTTTCACGAAGAGAGATAATTATTATGGACAAAAACTGTACAAAATAATGACATTACGTTCATTATGCTGAAGACAGGTGAACGTAACAGGTGAACGTAACATGTGAAGAGATGACTGGGATGAAACAGATACCATTTGTATTATGTTGAAATAGAACTGAAAGAAAAGCACTCTTTTTAATTTTTTCTCAGGAACTAATTTTCAAAGATAAATTGAAACTTTTGGAACATTTCGAGGGAATTAATTTATTTTCGCAAATAACTTGCTTACAGGTATAAGGTATGTGAATAGGGAATACAGTAGTGTGTCTTGTGTATTATTGCTATGTTGCGAACAATTCATTCTGATCAAAATTTATATCAAAGGTACGGAAATTAATTTATTTATTTTTGCAAATAACTTGCTTACAGGTATAACTTTTGCGAGAACTAAACTTTGCAAATCTGGCCAAGATTCGCAAAACTGGCGAAAATAATTCCCTGGTATATCAAATCTTCTTGAAAATGTATGCCAATACTCCTATGTGAATGGGTAATTAAGTTGATAAAGTTTCAGTTCAAATAAACAATTGGAACACCATTTTATCAAGGTAAAATTATGTTCAGTCACTGTGGGGGAGAGTAGTGAAATTTCACATCAAAGATAAACACCAAAATTGTACATATCATTAGGATTTAATGTCCTTATTAAGTTGATAAAGTTTCAGATCAAATAAACAATTGAAAAACCTTTATCAAGACATAATTACATTAAATCACTGTGGATGAAAGCAGTAGAATTTAATACCATAGCCTGAAGCAATGCACAAAAGCCACTCCTCCACAGTGGATATAAATTGGATATACACATTATATATACTTCATAGCATCATGTATAAAGTATATAATAATATAATTTAATTAAAACGTTATAAAAAATATTATTATTGTGCTAGTCAGAACCTCATAGAATTCAAAATATTTCTAAGTCTCCACTTTTGAAAGTTTTAAATTCTCAAAAAAAAATTAAGTTTCCACTTCTCCTTCATCATTTTAGCATGTTATTTAGTTGAATGTGGTCAAAACCTCATAGAATTCAGATTCTTGAAAAAAATTAAGTCTCCACTTTTGAAAAAATCCCTTTTTCGCCGATACTCGGTCCCGAGTTTACAAAATTAAAAGAAAATTCTCCAGTGGTCTCCTAATATTGCGTAGAATGCCATAACCAAATTTCAGGATGGTACCACGGTCCATTGGCCAGAAAACTCGATTTGAACCCTTTTTTGCCCAAAACTCAGGACCGAGTGGACAAAATCGAAAACTTTTTGGCAAGCCCTTCTAGAATATCGCCAGGAATGCTGCAACCGAACTTCAAAATGCTTTCGGAGACAAAGTCTATTAAGAAAAGCGGGACGACAGGACGACGCCGCCGTCATCGCAAAGTGATACTAATAGCCCATCAAACTTTGTTTGGTGGCCTAAAAATGTGTGCTGCATAATATACAGAATACTGAAAACAAAAATTATATATATATGGCTTGAATGATGCACCAGAAGAAATAGTCTGAATATGCTTTTTCCGAATAAACACCGCATCCAAACTAGTGCTACTTCAGAAAAAATGGAATAAAGCCAAAAATACCACAACCACATCAAATGCAGTGCTTTTTTATACAAAATTATAAGTAAATTTATACATCGTATATTATATAAACTCAGATAAAGTTTCTGGTATATCAAAGCTGGATGCTTTCGGACAAAAAAGCCAAACATTTTCCTTCAAAAAGTTTATTCGGGTAATATGGTAATATTAATATAGAATTACCTACATGCTAAACTGGATTAAGATAATCATTTGTTATATATAGACACTTTTTCGAAAAATCCGGTTGCCAGCAAAAGAGAATCTCCCTAAATGTTTACCGGCACAGCTTCCAAATTTCAAAATGGCGGCTTTTCTGTATCACAATGGAGCAAAATAATCATAAATTTGTCTCACTAAGCTCTATTAAATAATGATTCTCAAGACTACAACATTTTCAATGCCATGTAATATTGCGTCGATAAAATTCATACATAAAATTTCAAGATATAAAAATTTAGCAAATGACATAGAAAAAGGAGAGACAAATATGTTGTTTCAAACATGAAAGCATGCTGTAAACTACACCTGTTTGCAAATAAACCTACCTTTCTATGTTCACAAGTGAAATTTTATAGAGAATAAAACTTGTTGTAAATCGAACATTGCCATGAAGAGATTCAAAATATTTATGATCGCCACTTTGTTGGCAGTTTATCACCACGAATGCTGGTACCAAATTTCAAAATGCTAGCACTTCGGGAACATGACCTATTAATAAAGGTGCAGTTTATCGCTACGAATGCTGGCACCAAATTTCAAAATGCTAGCACTTCGGGAACATGGACTATTAATAAAAGTGGACCGCCACAAAAAGTGATAGTAATAGCACATCCAAATTTTGTTTGGTGGGCTAAAAACACTGCTTGTAACAGATTTACCATATACCGTTTTTACCTGATAAGTAAGCTGGAATAGTACACATATTAATCAACAGAACACTGAGAAAAAGACATGCTGTAGAATATTTAGAATAAAAAAACATATATATATTTTATAATATACAGTACCTACATAGAATATTTGCTAAGTGAGCCGTCCAAACCACTTTTAGCAAGCAAGCCAGATGTTTTACACCAACATTTAAACAGATGATCTCATTACAATTTCAACAATATATGTAATACAGATTTAATTATATTAAATTTGTTTTATGACCTTAAATAAGTAATCAAAAACAGGTTAAATAGCAGATATAATAAAACATTTTTTATTGCCATTTTGTAAGCCAGAATTTTAATAAAAAGAAAAAAAACAGCCAAACAAGAAAAGGATAAATTATCGTTAGTGGACTGGTTGAAATATGGTGTACACAGTATATAGTATAAAGCATATAGTATATACAGTACATAGTACAAATGAATGAATGAATGAACATATGTGTGTATGCATGCATGCATATACTAGGTTCTTACATAATACATATGCTTTTACTATGTAAATATGCGTATATTTTAAAATTAAAAATGAAGAATAATTTTTAAGATAAAAACATTTCTTTGTTAAATTTTATTTCTAATTCCCAAAGGGGTTAATAAAACTCATTAACTTAACATTACATGTGTAATAAAATTAAAATTAAATCCCTAAATGCTTTTTAATGTTCACATATTATTTTTAATAAAATATTGAGGAAGAATGTCAAAAGTTTTCAAACGTGATTGTCGTCAAATCTTTATAAATCGGAAAAAAATTCAGAAGATTTTCTCTATTTGTTTGGGTATAACTTTTTATTAAATGTGGTCAAAGACTCATATAAATTAAAATTACCCAAAACTCGGATCTGAGTGCACGGAAGTGAAAAGTTTTTGGAGAGTCTTCTAAAATCTCGCCACGAATGCTGGTGCCAAATTTCAAAATGACAGCCCTATTGGTCTATTATGAATAGTGAGATGCCGCCACCTCCGCCTCCACAAAGTGATAGTAATAGACCCTGGCCCGTCCAAATTTTGTTTGACGAGCTAATAAAGAAACACCAGACAATAGAATGCAACATAAGAATACATTTTCTTAAAAATAATTTTATTTCTTTATTATCTTTTTATTTCCCATTACATTTCTAATTCACAAAGGCAATAGTAATGTTAGGGAACATCTCAAAATATCGTTTCAAAACAAACTTTTTTGTTATGGCTAAATCAGCTAAGATTGACAAAATTCAACATAAATGGATCTGTGCACAAGTGTGTTAGGTCAATGACCTTGCAATGGGTTGGTTTCTTCGGTACGAAGAAACCAATCTGTTGCAAGATCATTGACTCAGTACTCTCCTCTGTAGATTTTTTATAGACTCAAAGTGTGTTTTAATGTTCACATCAAATTTATTTAAAACATGAAGAAGGAAGCTACCCAAAAATCAAATTCCTAAAATTCTAAATTTCTTACCATTGATTGAAAATTGAGGAAGAAGCTTCCTCAAAATACAAAAAGGATGAAACTTAAGATTCCTGGTCAAAACCTCATAGAAAATCTCACACGTCAAAAACAAAATTGAAGTCTCCACTTCTCTCCTGATCATTTGTGTATAATTTTAGTTAAATGTGGTCAAATCTTCATAGAAATCAAAATTTCAAATAGATTTTTAAGTCTCCACTTTTCCCCTTATCATATGGATGATATTTGGATTTAATATTGCTTAACTTTTAGTTGAATGTGGTCAAAGTCTCATAGAAATCAAATTTTGGGCAGTAGTTTTGTAATATTAGCTAGAATGTCGATACAAAATTTCAGGAATTGGTACCATGCTTTTGCCCTAAATTGGTATATATTATGCTTTTGCCAGAAGCTCGGACACGAGTGGATAAAATCAAAAGAAATTAGCAAGTCCTTCGCCTCAAATGTAAGTGTCAAATTTCAAAATGGTAGCATGTTAGGAACATGACCAAATAAGAAAAACGGGCCGCTGCTGCCTTTCCAAAGTGACAGCAATAGCCAATCTAAACATTATTTGGTAGGCTAATGATGATAAATAAACTGCGCGAAAAAATGAAATTATCAATAAAAATAAGTATATACTACTATGTCAATCCATTGCCGCCTGATCATTGACTAAATAAACTTCTCTTAAAGTTTATTTTTGAGATGCTCCATAAATCTCATCTCCAAAATTCGTTACCAGGGGAAGAGTGCTGAATTCATCCCAAAGAAACCAATCAATTGCAAGCTCATTGACTCATTGACTCTTCATCATAGATTAATTTTTCTTAAAATAATTGAATTTTGCTTTTTTAAAGCTGATAAAATATCTGCTTTTGGTAACGAATTTTGGAGATAACTCCTAACATATCAAATAATTTATGCTTACTAATGATTTCTAACATCACATTTACCTGAAAAATTGATCTAAACATCCAGGTTAATTTCTCCTCAAATCTAACCAATAAAAAGCAGTGATAAACTTTATGCTACAGTAGCCTGGCTACTGTTATTCCTCAAATAATAACCATTATAAGAAATGTTACTAAAAATATAAAATCATGATATATGTTTAAGTTTAAAACAGACCTTTGTTCAAAAATAACATTTTGTGTAGGTAAAGTGATTTCACACTTGAAGAAATAAAATGTCTAAACATCTATTTATATACCATTCATACATTGTCACAATATGAAGTCTAGACACTCCTACATGTTTCAGGCTTTGTAGCCTGAAGCTATGCTCAAAAAACACTTCTCTACAGTGATGATTTTCTCTTATATTTAAGTTGTTTAACACAACGTGGAGATTAGTTAAGAACTTTAAATTATTGTTTTCCATAATGAAGATAAATTTTGCATGTAAAGATACTTATGCAAGAAATGTATGTGATGATTGAGTCTCCCGTCAAGAATGCCGCATGAGTGTTTAGTATCAAACAAGAGTCCCTCATGCAAATATTAAAATACTGTACAAAAAAGTATAAAATATAAATCAAAGGTACATTATTGGAATTGGAATTGGAACACCTTTATCAAAGTAAAATTATGTCAAGTCACTATGGAGGAGAGTAGTGAAATTTCATATCAAGGATAAACACCCAAATTTTACATGGCATTAGGATTTCATGATGTCTTTATTAAGTTGATAAAGTATCAGTTCAAATAAACAATTGGAACACCATTATCAAGGTAAAATTATATCAAATCATTGGGGAGATTAGTGAAATTTCAAATCATAGCCTAAAGCAACGCTCAAAAATCACTCCTCCACAGTGGATATGAATTGCATACACACATTATACACCATAGCATTATGTACACACTAAACAAATCAAAGGTATTGAAGGTAGCCCACTAAACCAACTGAAAGTTAAACCCAAACACATAAATATGATTTGCATACACCCATTATATGTCAGTGTTTGAAATAATGTATTTATTAAGATAGTAAAGGTTCAGTTCAAATAAACAATTGGAACACCATTTTCAAGGTGAAAGTATGTCAAGTCACTGTGAAGGAGAGTAGTGAAATTTCATAAACACAGAAACTTTACATAGCATTATGATTTCATGTCTTTATTAAGTTAATAATGTTTCAGATCAAATAACAAATTGCAACACTTTTATATCATAGCCTGAAGCAATGTTTAAAAATAACTTCTCCACAGCGGATATGAATGTATCTATATGTATAATAAAGTTATACTTATATTATATTTATGTTGTGCTTTGGGACTATTAAATATAAGTACATTACAACATGGTTTTTATTAGCAGTGGCATTTAAATAGATACATAACATTTAATAAAAGGTGGTTCTCATCATCTGTTGTTAAAATTAAAAATAAAGATAATAAATATAACAATACAA
>JAULBZ010003261.1:0-16813 GCA_032360805.1 Neoturris breviconis
TTGGATACCATCCGCCCAACCATATCAGGAATCCCACCTAGTATTATTGAATCGTCTCGAAATTACAAACAAATCGTCTTAATTGACCAAAATAAATTAGAAATTTATTTTCTTCAATTTTTATTTTTCTTCTTATTTATTATCATAGATGTTTAAAAACTTAACGATACGAGTAATTGCGTTATTTTTATGAATATCGCCAGCTAATTTTGTGCTTTTTTTTACTAATTATTAAACCCTCCTTAACTACGTAGAGTACTTTAAACGAGTGTAATTAGTTTTCAAATATGGCCATTAATTGTGCAAAAACTAAGCAATATGCATTATTTTAATAATGCATAATTGTACATAATTATTGTGAATAAGGTGTAGTATTCACAATAACATTTAGGAAGAGTGCGATTATCAGTCATACAATTTATTGATTTATGTATTACAGTTATTTATTTTTAGCAAATGCATAAATCAATATATTGCATGACTGATACTTCGGACATTTCCTATTGGTTATTGTGCTTACTATATTAACAATGCTCATTTCATTTTTTTATGTATTATGTTTATTATTCATTAGAACACAGAAAATTTGACCTGAGCTGAATGTTGTTAAAAGAATTATCACTTTTTTTTCTGCTTGGAAGCTCAAACATACTTAATGTCTTTATGAGGCTAAATCTTTTTTGTTTGTTTTATTGATTTATTTGTATGGTTTCTTTTTCTTTTTCTTTGGTGGGTGTAACTCAAATATTAATTTTGAGCCTCATGTTCTACGAAATTGAATGATATTATGAAGGGTTTCAGTTTTATATTCTTACAAAAAATAAAGCGGGAATGCTGGTTACACCTATGTCAGTATTAGCCAGAACACTAACCTGTTAATAAGGGCATCTCTATTCTGTTTCTACAATCTTAGACATTAATATAGAGACTTTTTTCAAATTTCGACGAGCAATACATGCCACAAGCAAGACAAAAATGCGGAATACAACCACAGCAAGTCCCCTGGGATTTATCTCAGTGATTTATCTTGTCGACTTAGGAGCTTAGGACTTTTTATAAACCCGACAATTTTTTTTGCTTCTAAAAGCCTAATACCCAGACTTTTGGAACAAATTCGGATTTTCGCGCCATTCGTCTTGCTAATTAAAATTAAGGATATATCTACGTTGAAATTTCGAAACTTTGCAAATATTTCACTTTGTCCACAGTATATTTGTCCATTTTATATTGCTATTATTTTATTGAAAATAAAAAAGTCATTTGAATACAAAGGTCCTCTTTATATGTAGGCCTGTATATCGCTCAGCCGATATAACTCAACCATTGACATGTCCTGAAATATGTACATTTCATGTCACCTAGCCGATATCTCGGACGAATGAAGCGATATAATTGGTTAGGCCGTATAAATGATCTAATAATTATAGATGCCGTGCAGCAAATGGTCTTGGATCAAAGTCATCTCATTATTCAATATTGACTGTATTAAGTTTTAATAATGCTTACCACTTACCTAATGCATCGTATTTTATTTGTGTTTTTAAATGCTTATTTTGCAGCGCTCATCTCATTAATATGTTAACTTTTTAACCATATTTATATGGGGTCTATTGAGATAGTTATTACATGGTAGATTTAAAAACGATATTGACTACTGCTATGAGGCTAAAATTTTGCATGCTAGTGGCCACATGTATGTAAGAAGCCATATTCAAAATTCGTTACCAAAAGCAGATGTCTTAGCAGATTTAAAAAAGTAAAATTCAATAATTTTGAGAAAAATTAATCTATGATGAAGAGTGTTAAGTCAATGAGCTTGCAATTGATTGGTTTCTTCGGCACGAAGAAACCAATCAGTTGCAAGATCATTGATTCCGCACCCTTCCCCTGGTAACAAATTTTGGAGATGGTCCCTAAGGTGCATGGCCACATTTACAACATACAATACTATAAATGCTCGAACGAGTCGCAGAGGCTTATTTAACAAACCAATATTTGAGGTGGGTGCTTGTTCGAGTAAAATGGCTTCTTCCTTATAGAAAACAGACTGCTTATACAAACATAAGTTTTAATATTTTCACATAGAATATTCTAGCAATGCTCAAAAATCCCTCCCGCACAGTAATTATTTGCTCTTATTTCAAACACTGCCTACTGTGTAGAAATGGTAAAACTCAAATAAGCCCCCACATAAAATCTGGGGGCTTTTGAGCTGAAGCTTATTTGAACAAGGGGCTTATTTCAAATATCAGTGCTTCATATTCGAGCATGCAGGGCTAATTAAGGACTGGCTTATTCGAGGATTTATAATGATCATATACAGTATATACTGTAAATACACACCAATTCTCCAAAAGAATCCTTAATCAATTGATCTTGTTCGGGACCACCACCAAACCACAACTTAAATTTAGCACTACTATCAGCATTTTTATCAAACCAGAAATCTAAAACTTCTTGGTATGTTTTTGAGCAGGAAGTCATGTTGTGTTTATGAAAGCAGTTTACTAAAACTATAACAACAATAAAACAGAATCTGTACAGATGTGTGTTAGGTCAGCAAACTTGTAATGGATTGGTTTCTTCGGTATGAAGAAATCAATCCATTGCAAGATCGTTGACTCAGTACTCTCCTCTGTAGATTTTATTTTAGAGACGATCCCTAACAACAATAAAACAATTCCATAAATCATTGAATAATATAAATATCTTGACAACTATTCATTCTTTCCATACAAAAGTATGTATTCTGAAGCGTAAGGAAATGCTCAGCAATATCTAACATATTTGCCAACTAAAAAAGAATAAAAATATATTAAAAATGTTTGTTTTTTATGTTTTCCATCTTCAGCGAGCTTCAAGTAACCGTAATAACCATTAAATTTTGTGGATTGATATTTATTCAAATTAATCATTTCCTTAGGAAAAAAAGAATGTCTCATTTTTATTTTTTTTTGTAAAACCACTGTGCGATTGACTTTTAAACGAGATAATCTGGTAAATAGAGATAGTTGAAGTTATATTAAAGAAAAAATGAGGCAATTTTTATCTTATGCTTTACATAATGGCAAAAGTAGTTCTTATTTATTTTATTTTTTTTCAGCTCTAGAACTATAGAACTATATATATATATAAATACTTTTGATAAATAAAATTATCTTATCTTTATCTTTCCATGGCCATGTCTCTCTGCCTGTCTGCTGGGTCTGGGCACCCGGGCCTTGGCATGGTTCTGTTGCATTTTATTTTACTCTTTGCCTCTGCCGATGTCTGCCTATCATAGGCCCTTTCCTCTGCTGTGGATCTAAATTCCTTTTCCTCAGTCGAGTCTTTGCCTGTGTTCCTTTGTCGACTTGTGCCTGTCCTATTCTAATATTTCGCTTGCGAACATAGTGAGTGGCACGCGCGAGCACACTTAGCAATCCCTTAAATACTGGTAGCTGTGTTACGTGTGTCTAGGCATTCAACACTAGTGTGTAAAACCAGGCTTTTAATAAATCAGAGGTAGACTACTATGATTTTAAATTAAACCAAAAGAGAGAGAATCTGCAGAAACATATGGGATATATCGATGTAGGACTTTAGAAAACCACCCGCGAGATTAGTACCTGGAAGCTGTGAATGCGATATCAAGTTCGATTTACAGCATGCATTGATTTTTAAAAAAGGTAGGCTCCCATTCCGCCACACAGATCTCAAAAACAACATCGTTACAAAAGTAGACTGCAACCCTCTGCAAACTTCAACTAGCTATATAGATCTTCCCGCTGGAGTTGTGTTTTGTGTTATGTTTTGTGCTATGTTTTGTGCCATATAAGACTGCCCCCAAATATACTGACACGTCAATGTCTGCCTGACGCTATTCACGATACGTCATATCCAAAAAGACGTCATTCCTTCATTTTCGCGCCTACTAATTTTCGCGCACCGTTTTCCCCGTTTTTCGCACGTGTTTCAAAACAGATTTTACCTTCCAGCCTAGTAATTTATCACTCGCTATACACATCCGACCTACGGCAGTTTAGTGGGTTTGCTACATGAAAGGTATATAGTTCAGTTACTAAAGCAAGAACTAAAGTTTCCTACACAAATAACGAAAGAAATTCTAAGAGAAGCCATTCTGTTTTGCTTACTGTATTTAGCTCCCAACGTATTTCTTAGGGCGTAAATCTCATAAATGTTTTGCAAATTTTAACCCTTCCAGAGATTGATGCTTACAAGCAAACTCGTTCCTAGCGCTTCTTGTCTGTTTGATTTTTTTCTCTGGTGTATATGTCGAAATCATTCGCGCGACATCTGAATGAAGCCATTACATTGGTTGAAAGCAGAATTTACGGTATGTCAAAATAGTCACAAACACAAGTCAGGTTTCTTGGTGATAATGATGTCAACTAATATCTATATGTATATATGATTGAAAATATGAAGTTAACTGAGTCAACCAGACACCGCGCAATTTAATTTTAGCGCTATATGCATGAGATGATAGACTAATTTGGACCATCTACCTGCAGATTTTAATATTGACCTTCTAATGTCTGAATCGGTCAAAGAGGTTTCTGATTATGTTGATATTACCTCCCAGTTTAATTTACTGCCTCATATAATTCTGCCTACAAGAGTCACTGAATCTACAAGCACAATTATAGATAATATTTAATTTTAACTCTGCCCAATGGGACACTGTGTCTGGTAATGTTATCAATTTAATATCTGATCATTTCCCCCAGTTCTTGGTGTTAAAAAATTTGTCAGATGCCAATCCGGCTCATGCATCTAATAATATTTTTGCTCGTGACTGGAAAAAATTCAATCACAATGCTTTTCGCACTGAACTACAAAATATAGATTGGGATGTTATATATGCTGCAACCAAAAGCAGATGACCCCAATGCAACTTTTGATATTTTTACAACAGTTTAAACAGTCTTTTGGATAAATACGTTCCCTTAAAAAAAGACATGCAACAAAAAAGGAGAACAAAATCCAATCCTTGGATTACTAATGGTATTCTTACCTCTATTATTAAAAGCATAGATATATCTATGTTAAAAGAGACCATCTCCATAAATGCTTTTTAAGAGAGAAAGATACGCTTTTTAAGTCTGTCTTGTTAGAGAGTTTCAAAAAATACCGCAATAAAATTGTATCTCTGTGTATTGAGCAAAAGTAATTTTTTCAATAAATATTTTAGTGATAATCAAAAAAATATTGGTAACATTTGGAAAGGTGTTAAAAATACTATTTCTGTTCGTTCTTCTGATTCTTCTTCTTCCACCTGTATGAACATTGATAACTCACTTGTTACTGATCCAGTGAAAATTGCTAGCTCTTTTAATAATTATTCTGCTTCAATTGCTGATAATATTAGAATGGGCATCCCATTCACATCGAAACATTTCTCCTCCTTCTTGAAAAATTCTGTTCCTAATTCAATTTTTCTTTCACCAACTGATAATAATAGAAGTTCCCCATTGTATTTTTCTTCCTTGGACCTTGGTAAATCTTCTAGGCCTTTCAGTATTCCTTCCCATATTTTATCTTTTGTTAAAACTAAATTATCTGTCCCACTCTCAAAACTTATAAATTTGTCTTTTGCTTCAGGCCTTTTCCCTTCCAATTTAAAAACTGCCAAGGTTATCCCTAATCATAAAAAAGGATCCAAATTGGAACTTACAAGTTATCGACCTATATCTTTACTTTCAAACATTGATAAGATATTTGAAAAACTTATATAGCTACAAACGTGTGTATGGGTTTCTTGAAGCTAACAAGGTCCTGTATAAGCAACAATTTGATTCAAATACTTGACTTCTCAAACTCTTCTGAAGATATTTTAAAAAATTATGGATGCTCTTGACAAAGGAAACTATGTATGTGGAGTTTTTATTGATCTCCAAAAGGCCTTTGACACTGTTGATCATGAAATTCTGCTTAAAAAGGCAAGCTTTTTCATTATGGAATTCGAGGTAATGCTCTCTCCTTATTTAGGTCCTACTTAACAGGATGTCAACAATTTGTATCTTTAAATAGAGCTAGATCAGCAAATAAACTTATCAGACACGATGTTCCTGAAGGCTCTGTACTAGGACCTCTTTTATTTTTAATCTATATAAATGACTTGAATTGTGCAATCATCTATGGTGCAATCAACTATTCCCTAGTACATCACTTGGCTGATTATACAAACCAACTGCATTTGAGTGACTCTTTAAAGCAACTGGCCAAGCAAATGAATTTAGACCTCAAGCTTCTCTGCCATTAGTTCAATGGCAATAAAATCTCTCTTAATGCTAGTAAGACTGAGTACATTGTTTTTAAACATGCGCGGAAACTCCTTAATTATGATTTTCGGCTTTTTTTATCAATGGTAAAAGGCTTATATCTAGTGATTGTATTAAATATCTTGGTGTTCTATTAGATTCAGATTTATGCAGGAAATTTCAGATCAATAATACTGTGGCCAAGCTCAAGAGGGAAAATGGAGCTTTAGCTAAACTTCGTCATTTTGTGCCTCAAAATGTTCTTACTCTAGTCTACTATGCCATTTTTTATTCCCACTTGCAATATTGTAATCAAATTTGGGGTCAGCCAAACAGTCTTGCCATTAGCAATCGTATTGCTATTTTGCAAAATGTTGCTATAAGACTCATGTCCTTTAAAGCTCGAAGGGCATCATCCAGTAAGCTGTATGGTAATCTAGAGCTCCTCAAATTCTCTAATATTGTCCATAGTTAGAATACTCTGTTTTGTACACAAACTATTTCATGATAAAATGCCTGCTTCTGTGTATAATACATTTGCAGTCGACTTCACCCATGTTCAAGGGAAAAGTTGGTTTTTTCAATCTCCCTATGGTCAATACTATTTGTTTTGGTAAAAATTCTCAATGCCATTAATTCCTGGAAAAGATACAGTCACCATTGACTAGAAAATTTGTCTCTATTGACTTCACTGATCTTAAAAATAATCTGAAGAAGTATTTTGTTTCCTCTTATTAATTATCTTTGAATTGACAGATTTTCCTAAGTTTCTAGCATGGTTTGTTTATCTTTTGACCCCCTATGTTTGTGTCGTCCCGTGCTTCCTGCGTATTGTATTCGTCCAAGGGTGGCCACACCCTTTGCTTTTTAATTTAGTTTTATTTATTTTTCCTTAGCCAAATATTTTTGTAACTACTATTGATAAATAAAATATCTTATCTTATCTTTATCTAACACGGACAGTCGATCGTTCGTGTGTAATATGTACCCTTCCGTCGTGAATAGTTTGTGACATGACGTAACGACGTGTCAATACATTTGGACCAGTCTTTTATGAACGAGTCACTAGTTACGCTGAGATAGATTCGATGTAGCGTGCACGAAATTTAAAGGTGTAGATCCCTGGATCTTTGGTGTTCGGGCGTTGTTCGGCATTGTCCGGGGATATTGTTGACCCCAAAACTAAGTAATTCGACTATTCAACTGCCCCTAATTTGGAACAATACACTGGGACAAAAAATTTAAATCAAGCAATGACAATTGCAGTACAGGTAAATATATCGACACCGAGCATTATAATCTCCTTTCAAATTTGCAGACTTTCAATTCCCGTTGCATGTTCATTCCCCATGGTGTTTATTAAAGATGGCAGGATTGTGAGAGCAGGATCTGGGCTGGGAGCAGTACCGAATCGGACGGCTAGCTTTTCATTTTTATTATTTGGTCCATCACATCTGTCGGTCTTTTTGTGTCTGAGGATCTCATTAGCTGTGTATAATTTTTCTAGTACCTCTACGCTTTAGTAGGTGCTTTAATATGAGTATATGGATATGTATAGATAATAAAATATATATTATTTGCAGCGCTGTCACTCTGACGTGAAAATAGGTTCTGCGTGAATATAGTCTAGGTTCTCCTTGAATATAGGTTCCTTTTAAATTTAATAGAACACATGTTGTGATCAAATGCTGAGTTATGAGTTATTACATCTGCCCCGCCACACAGGCCTTGAGAGATGTTGGCATGTGTAGGGTCACACACCTGCACACGCCTAAAATGTACGTTTTAGTGAAAAGATTGCACACCTGCTAAAATAAAAGACGTATCTGTAGGACTTGAGTTTGATAACAAAGACAAGTATATTGTCTGATCCAAGTTCCATCTACTGCATATAAACTTAAGTTTGTCACATTAACTTAACAGTTCGTCCATAAAGTCTTGCGCTGATAGTACTTGTTACTTGTCCATTTTACTTTTATGCGCGCAAGTTCCTTTGGTTGTTCAACTAATTTGTTGATATTAAAAAATCTGTTAACCTAGTTTCTATTTGTTAAATAAAGACATGCATAGAGAAGTAACTTATTGAACTTATTATTATAAATTAATAGAAACCAAATGTAAATGTAAATGCATGAGTGATTCCCTTTGTCATTCTAAAAACTTCCTCCAATTCCACTGTAAAGATGCTAGAGCAACGTCGAACGACAGTGTTCTAGCATCTTCACTGGTGACTTTGAACAAGTCTTTCCTCACTTATCATAATGAAAAACACACGTGTTTACCAGTTTTAATGAAATACTAGGTTGAACAATATACGTCTAGATCTATTCAAAGTATAATTTTTATTTCATGGTATAAAGCGATAAGTTTATTGAAGCCCTATTCACATGTACGTAAAAATTAACTTGCGACTAAAACTAAAATTGTTCGTTAGACTCGTATATCTCTCGTATATCTCCCATTCTGTTTTTTAAAATGACTTGCACACCATTAGTT
The DNA here is from genome assembly GCA_032360805.1 of Neoturris breviconis. Taxonomy (NCBI): domain Eukaryota; kingdom Metazoa; phylum Cnidaria; class Hydrozoa; order Anthoathecata; family Pandeidae; genus Neoturris; species Neoturris breviconis. The sequence goes on from JAULBZ010003261.1 coordinate 8,760, forward strand.
TCACTGTATATCTCAAGCTCCTTTCGGTAGTTTGACTCGTATAATTCCCGTTTTCTGTTTGCTAAAATGAGTTAGAAATCATTAGTTCGACTCATAAATTTCCCGTTCCCTTCGTTAAAATGACTTGGAAATCGTTAGTTGGACTCGTATAGCCCCATTCTGTTCGTTAATATGACTTCAAAATCGTTAGTTTGACTTGTATATATCATGTTCCCTTCGCTATAACGTCTTGGAAATCGTTAGTTTGACTCGTATAGCCCCCATTCTGTTCATTAAAATGACTTGGAAATCGTTAGTTTGACTCGTATATCTTCCGTTTCCTTTGTTAATATGACTTGGAAATCGTTAGTTTGACTCATATCTCCCATTCTCTACGAAGTTCGTGGAATTAATACCGTCGTCGGCAACAATATCGTCTGCTAATCTTGCAAATATTTGTTTAAAGTCATAAAAATAACGTTAGAACATTGTTCTAACGTTATTTTGCTGACTCTGAAAAAGTTTTTGCCTATTGGGAATTTCGTTCCCCAGAAGATTTTTTGAAGTGTAAATCAGCCTTTAAGCTCATTTGTTGTATTGCATGTTTTATAATGTATGCGTCTGAATTATTTTTATCGACAATGGTGGTGAACATGTGAACAAATGTTTGTAGTTTTTCATGGAAAAGGTATGATAACCTTGACAGCGTTTACGTACGTTAATGTTGTTTGCGTGCACGTTGCACACAATTTATGAAGGCCTGGTTAGTACTTCTTTCCACGCAACTTGGGTAGCATTATTTAAGACCACACACCATCACACTATCACTCCAAAGCACTCCTCGATCCTAACATGGCGTGCGATTTCTAGAAGTGTGGTGACCACATGCCAGCCATTTTACTCCTGACCAGACCTGCCATTATTTTTTAAAGTTGAAAGGAAGTTTAATGATCTTTAGAGACAAACCTAATCTCAATAGGAATATATCATCATCTCCATTATTTCAATTTGATAAATTTTAATCAGTCTTCTGGGAGTACAACACTTGTTGCGTATGCTGACATCTGATTAATTAAAATTTTATATCATTTTTTATCTATATTTAGTAATATTGTAAAACATGTATTATCATAATTTAACGTAATTTATCATAATTAACAAAATATTTTTTATAAAACTACGGCCGAAAGCTCTAAAAGAATGTGTCGTTGAATCACATCGTTTTTATTTTATTTTAAATCCTAATGACATGTAAAATTTTGGTGTTTATCTTTGATATGAAATTTCACTACTCTCCTCCACAGTGACTAAACATAATTTTACCTTGATAATGGTGTTCCAATTGTTTATTTGACCAGAAACTTTATCAACTTAAAGGTGTATTTTATTCGGATAAATAAACTCACGAATTTAAGTTTTAAGTTTTACCAAAATTAACTTACGAATGTTTTTCGCATGTTTTTCACGAAAATAATATATCACCATTTCAGTTACCATTTTTAGTTGCCTCGATTTCATATTATTAAAAACAATAACATTAGCCTCTTTCACAGACTAAGAGATAATCGATCTTCTTCTGTAAACCAATGGAAACAAAAGTGGCTATGGCCCTTAATCGTTTATTTCAAAATTGATCAAGAATATTATATGAAAAAAGCCTGAAACAGCAAAGCAAGCCAAAAAAATTTGGTGTTTATCTTTGATGTGAAATTTCAAAAACTTCTCGGAACTTGATCGAATATCAGAACGTTTGAAATATTTCTTTCCAAGACTTGCGCATGGCTAGCACAAGTACATAAAAAGTATATGAATAAAGGCGTATTTTACGCTTTGAAGTCCTATTCCAGTGACTTTACTAGCCAAACGTAAACACTACTGTTGATCAGTTTTCATATGGGACATAGAGACACTGTTTAACAAAGAAATCACAGGTGTAGAAAATTTCATGAATCTAATTTATGCTTACATAATTTATATCACTTATCAAGACAAAAGATTAAGAGGGTCATTGAATCAATTGTGTTTGTTTTTATTATAAAATAATACAAAAGAGGCATAAATTATTCACTCTCACCCACACTGTTTTAAAATTGCATGGATATAGATAATAATTTACTTTTTTCAGAGAGGTTAAATGTGAACTTATATTTCAAACTCGAGGTATGGAAACTCACGATTTCGTCAATTTTGGACTGAGTATCAGCGAAAAGTGGAGACTTATATATTTGAAATATTGGAACATTTAATTTACATTCACCAAAATTATTTTTTCATGATTTTCTCATGGACTTGGACTTAGAAAACATTTTTTGAAGATTGACTTTTTTATGAGACTTTGACCGTGAATCTTTTTGGCAGCCATTTTGTATTTTGGGGAAGCTACCTCCTCAATTTTTTGAGGTCATAAGTGATATTTTTTCTAAACATAATTTTTAAAATTCAAGAATTGAAGTCTCTATTTTAATTTTGGGAAGCTTCCTTCTTCAATTTTGAAATAAATATTAAATATTTAATTTTCTTTTATTGATTAGTTTATAAATAATGCTATGAAGTATATATAATGTGTGTATCGAATCCAATTTATATCCACTGTTGCAGAGTGACTTTTAAGCATTGCTTCAAGCTATGATATGAAATTTCACTGCTCTCTTCCACAGTGATATAATTTAATTCTGTCTTGATAAAGGTATCCCAATTGTTTATTTGACCTGAAACTTTATCAACATGAAATCCTAAATTTGGGTATTTTTCCTTGGTATGGACATTCTTTATCGAATTCTGACATTCAAAAAAAGCGCAAACTTAGATTTTGCTGTATCTTTTGATCTTCTTTGGGATGGTACAGAACCATCGAGATTACAAAATTGCAAAATTTTAAGTCAAATGTCAGTGAAAGAGGCAAAAAAAACACAATTGGTTACATTTGCATCTCTAAGTGAAAATATAGATGTAAGTAACAACTAAGGCTGTGATAAGATGAACTTCTGTTTAGCGTAAAACTCGTGCATGTTTGCCTTTTGTACCGCACATAACGGTTTTTTAAACTTTTTGCCGCATAAAGCTATTTTTCTAACTTCTAATTATTTTCTCTCGTTCTTTCTTCATTTGAAGCATGCAAGGGATAGACAGTATATAAAAAACATCAGATCTGCACAATTAATTAACCTCTCAATATCGTACGTATGCATCACGGAAACCACTCATAGATTGCTTATTAGCCACATGTATATCTCATACGTACTTTATGTCTTTATGTCTTTGTTACTTTATGTCTTAACAGAACATTAGGCTTGCCTTTTTATTTAAATTTAGTAGTAGTTTTTCCTATAAATATAATAAGTAATGATAAATTATTGATAATAAGCAAAATAACAAATCAAACACTTGATTAAATATATAAACATCTTTAGATAACATATATATGGTTTTCATATAAAAATAATAAAAATAATTCTTCCAACAGTGGAATTTCCAGAATGAGTACATCTGTTACAAATCAGAATACATATATTTTTTAAACAAAATTTTAAAGCCGTAACATTAAATTTTTAAATTTTAATATGTGGGAAAGTTTATTTTTAATAATAGTGTTAGCTCTGTATTTGGAGTAACATCATTGACAGACATCGTTGCAAGCTACATCATAGTAGAGTACTCATCTTGGTTTATATTGCATGTTTGGCTGTTTATATTGCATGTTTGGCTGTTTGTATTTTAAGTGCTTGTTACACTAGCTTGCATCTAATAAATGGTAATCAAGGCAACAATATAATTTCAGTCTGTTCGCTAAATAGAATAAAATTTGTTTACTGAATAGAAGGTCCCATTTCCTAAGCACAAGTGTTAATGGAGATAAGGAAGTTTCCTTCAAAATAGTTCAAAGATTTTATCATTCCTAGGGATGTATTCTGAGAACAGGAGTTTCACTGCTGGAGCTTGCATAAGGTTAACATATGTGAGAGTGCAGTATAATACAAGACTTTTGTACCTATTTAGAACCCCATCAGTCCGAAGATGTATCGATCACAATAAGAATAAGGTTTTAATTGGTCAATTGTCATCCCAACTTTTTCAATAATGCTTAGGTGCTAAGGAATCATTGGTTGAAATAAGAGTAAATAATCACTGAGGAAGATGGGTATTTTTGAGCACAGCTTCAGATTGTGTAGCCTGTAGCTATGCACAAATATCTATCTTCCTCAGTGATTATTTACTCTTATTTCAACTAATGATTCCAGTACCACAGAGGTACTGTTCAAGGTCAGGGTATGGCTAATAATTCCGTGATTCCGTGATTCCATGACACTGTGGTGCCGTCCAGGCTCCGTAGTGATTATTTACTCTTATTTCAACAACTGGGACTACATTTTGAACTAATCTTCATGAGCATGATCTACACTCATACCCAGCTTTTAAATGCAGACATTGCACCATCAGGGTATGTAAATTATTGCCCAACAATCTTGTTTTCATTGCATATCCTGATCTGTCTTCTTTACACCAGAAGTTCAGTTGTTTTTGGCTAACATAACTCGTTGACAGACAACATTATGCCTTGCTTGTTTGCATGATCTCGCTCACCCAATAATCTCAGCTTCCCTAGACCATTGGGCTTAATATATCATGTGACTGCTTCGCTGAAAGTATATTTTTAGCCCACCAAACAATTTAGATAGACAATTGCTATTACTTTGTGGAATCGTCAGTGTCATCCCACTTTTCTTAATAGACTATGTTCCTGAAGTACTAGCATTTTGAAATTCGTTACCAGCATTTGTGGCGATATTTCAGAAGGATTTGCCCAAAACTTTTCGATTTCATTAACTCGGTCCCGAGTTTTAAGCAAAAATATTCCAAATGGCATTTTCAGTCCTACGGATCGAAAGGGTGTGGTACATCATCCTGAAATTTGGTTATGGCATTCTAGGCAATATTACGAAACCGCTGGCCAAAGTTTTTCAATTTCATCTATTTGGGACTGAGTATTGGCAAAAAATAGATTTGTTCAAAAATTTGGTTTCTATGAGGATTTGACCACATTCAAATTTTGAGTAAGCAATATGATCATACCCAAATGGTAAGGGAGAAGTAGAGTTTTTTTTTTATATTTTAATTTCCTATGGGACTTTGACCATGAATCTTTTCGACAGACATTTTATATGTTGGGGAAGTTTCTCCATCAATGATAAGAATTATTTTTCATTAAAGAAATTTTAGAATTTTAGGAATTAATCTCCATTTTGATTTTGGGAAGCTTCCTTCTTCAATTTTGAAATAAATATTGATCTGTATTCACTTTAGGGTTCCGAAAATATAATCATAAGCTGAGACCACCTATTTCTACTGTGGAAAATCCCATATGAATCAAAGATTCATTATTTTGCAATAACTTGTGTTTGAACAACAGTCAAGTTACATAAAATCTTGAAAGAGATATTTCAGAAAGTTTTGGTTACATGACTAACCTGGTTTCCCCGATTTTTCCGAAATTTTGAAAATTGGATGTTTTTGGAATTTCAAACAATAATTTTGGTATTTCACAATGCTTTTGTGAAAAACCCGGAAACGAAAATGTTAAAGAGCAACACAATGGCTGTCTAAAACCGAAATCAGAATAGAAAAATGTTAAATCCAGAACTCTTAAAAAATCGTAATTCTAACAACATACACATTTTAAGCAAAATTTGCCATCTAAAATATTTTGTGATGATGTCATCGGAAAAATGCTGACATCAGCAAACATTAAAAAAAAAAATCAAATTATTCCTTTCGTGATACACTACTAGCATGCCAAGTTTCATCGCTACATTACCTGTCGTTCAAAAGTTATGGAGGAGGTGGTAGCAGAAATATTTTTACTTGATAAGGAATGTTTTCTTTATCTTGTTACCATATTTGAAATATTGAAACATTATAACAAAATTACTTCAAATAAGTGAGAAATCTCTACATTTTTCTGAAGCTAACACACTATATGTTTATGGATGTAGATACGTGGAGTTGCTAATTTCACAGACGTGTGATATGATCATTGATTAGACGTTACAATGAAAAGTGGATCGGAGCAATATTTGAACCCACAACATTTGCCATTTCCTTCAACACTTTGCGCATAATTTTAAAATTTATTGTCAGCTTCCTTTGTTGGTTAAGTACCATTTAGTGTTGAAGTGCATTTAATTGTGTCTAAATGTAGTGCACTTAGTACCCGCTATCATCCCCATTAATCATTTAAGTGCGTCTAAGTTAAACGCTTATCATGCGCAATAAACATACTTAGATGTCCATTGGATACCAACCTTTAGGGACTGTCTCAAAAATATAATCTACAGAGGAGAGTACTGAGTCAACAATCTTGCAATGAAATAGAAATTCAGAGTAGCCTGAAGCTATGTTTAAAAATCACTCCATCACAGTGATTATTTGCTGTTATTTCGACCACTGGTGTATATTATTACCCAGTGGGCAAAAACCTGTTCAAAGTCTGCAGTAAAGACGCTAAAACAGCGTTGAAGACATTGCTCTAGCATCTTTACTGCTGACTTTGAAAAGGTTTTGGTTCGCTGAGTATCGGCATACAGGTAATTGTGTAGTATGTCTGACACACAAATAATAGAACAAAATAATATGTATATTTAATGGGATTTAATGTTTTTGTATGTTTTTTAGTACATTTGAATGAAATATCCATACAAAAATAAATCGATAGCTTACTAGATTGGTTTAAATGCTAAGCTCTATGTTATAAAGCAAAAAATAATGATTTAGTATCTACACACATCCTTATTATGTTTAATCCCCTTTAACCATTTACTCTTTATAATTAGACTCACTTATAAAATTATATTATAAAAATATGTTATCACTTTTGTTTATTTCTTTATAGGAATATAGTTACTACGAGGCTTATTTTGGTGATGATAAGAATGATTACAACAGTTTGTGTTGCAATAAGTTATGCTAGTGTTCTGAACACACTATGAAGAAGTTCAAAAGGAGAAGTTTTGGGTCTGGTAAGTGTTTCAGTGTTCGAAATAATGAGTGATAATCACTGTGCAGGAGTAATTTGTGGACCTACACTCCAAGCTTTGAAACAACTGACTAAAAAAACACTCCTCCGCAGGTGATGTCTGGCAGTTATTTCATGGCTTGCACTCAAAAACCACTCTTCTACAATGATTATTTTTTCTAATTTTGTTATTGCAAGTTTATCTCTGAAAGTAAAATGGAAAATGGAACATATAGCCCATAGTTATGTTAGTGGTGACTGAGGACTTATTTAAACAAGCCTATGATGAAAACCTTGGCCTGCTTAGCTTGATCTCTGAATATTTGTTAGATTTCCCAATATGGGTCTCATTTCTCTCTGAATATATATAAAAACCATTAAGCTTGGTCGATTTCTTCGGATGTTTGTTCATAGGCCAAGGTACTGAACAATAATATGCTAATAAAAACTGTAGATAGATATTAAATTTTTTGTTGGCTCTTAATTGTCTTCTTGCCATTTTTTCTTTAGGTTCAAGGCTAGAGCAAAATCATGAAGAAGCTCCTACACTGGATCTTTCAAGAGGTTTGTCAAATGTTCTTGTGACATTTTTATCAAAATAGAAACTTAAAAATGTAGTTCTAAAGATGTAACTGTATTTCCTAGAATAATTCCAAAATTGACCTAAAGAGGTATGAAAATAAAAGGAAGCTGTTTTTACTGTCATTATATTTTGAAGATATTATATCCATATCAGACTCTGTGCTGACGACAAACGACAAAAACATCCCTTTCAAGGAGGCGTATTTATTTAGGGAGGTGCTTATTCAAGGGAGGTACTATTATTATATCTCTATCTAAATGGGGGTTGGGGCACTTGTTCGAGGGAGGCATATTTAAGGTAGCACACTTATTTCAGAAAATATCCAGTGGTCAATACATTGTTCAAATTCTGCAGTATAATAGACTCGAAGATGTGGACATTGGACAAGTTATTGCTTACTGGGTTTGCAGGGCTTGAAATAACAGCCGGTCATCACTGTGGAGGAGAGATTTTTCAGAATATTTTCAGCCAACTTGGCTGAAA
>JAULBZ010003262.1:0-16812 GCA_032360805.1 Neoturris breviconis
ACCCATGGTTATGGTTATCGTATGGTGGTATGGTTATGGTATGGTTACGGGAATACAATATTCACACATTCAACAAAATTATTTTCCAATTAGGAAACTATAATCATCCCAGTCGGAAAAATTGTTTAAAGTCCGCAGTAAAGATGCTAGAGTACCGTTGAACTTTACTGTAGACTTTAAAAAGGTTTTGCCCACCAGGTATGACATCATAACTAGAAGATTCCCTGTCTCTTCGATGTTAATATATAAATGACAATTATAAAATACATACATTAGCTGCAGCTTCTTGCTTTTTACTGAGTTCTTCTTGTTGCTGTATTTGCAACTTATGCATTTTCTGTAACGCTGCTTCACGCTAAATAAGAAACGAAGTTGTTTTTTTGCAAAGACTGTGCTTATCACTTAGAATTGAATCTGGGGAGGAAATTACTTACCCAACCACCCTCCAAGTGGACAAAAAACATGTAAAATACAGAGTAAAAAAGCTAGAACGTTTTTCTAGTCTTTACTGAGGACTTTGAACAGGTTTTTGCCCACTGAGATTGTAATTCTTCACATAATGAATAAGTCTGCAAATAAATGCGAGAAATCATCTGCAAAGGAATATTTTTTTGGATACAGTTTTCAGTTGCAAGGTTGATACTCAAAAACACTGCTCCACAAATGACAAGTCCAACAATTGTTTCAATTGAATCTACAAAAACCAATTGTTAATAATAGTACCTCATCTTTTTCCTTTTGTATAGCTTGTATTTCCTCTCTCAATCTCTTTTCAGATAACTGAGCTTGGTGTTGTATTTCCTCTTTTAAACGCTGGAAACAAACAAATGAATAAATAACAAACGAATAATAACCTAACCTAACACACGTTTACCATATCATAATAAATTTTCACAAGAAGAAATTTTTGCGATTTCATTTCCGGCCATTTGCAAAATTTATTTCCGTGTTCTTTTTTTCTGTGTACTTGGAAACCAAATTGTATTTTTTTTTATTTTTGTACACTAACAAGCTGCTACAGGAGGAAAAAACAGAATAAGAATTAGGGCAATTAGGCAATTTAGGGTCCATTCTTTTCATACACGGTTTGCAAACTAGTTTGAAGTTGCAAACTGAATAGTCAAACTAGGTTTGCAAACTGGAATCAGCCATTTGTTATTGTCTTGATTGCTTATCGCTTTGACAAGTCAAAAACAAACAACAATAATAGATAAGTGAGTATTACCTTGCGATGCAATGGCCTCTGTGTGACGTTTCCATGTGGATTAATAAATCAATAAATTTCAATAAATTTCAATAAGTTTCAAAATTTCATAATGGTAGATGTTTGCAGCGTTATTTTCAAACTATTTCCGAAAAAAACAAAAATCAAACCAGGTAGGAAGCAAATTTGGATGGTTTGCAAACCGATTTTAGTTTTCAATCAAACCAAACTGAAAGAAATGGATCAGTTTGCAAACCATGTCTGAAAAGAATGGACCCTTAATCATCTTCTTCTGACGAAATTAATGTTACATGAGGTTTTTGGGAGAATCTGATATCTATGTATCACCTTTTATTTTGCACATTTTTTTCTTGCGTGAAGGTTGACTTTCACATTGTGTTCCTTGTTCGTGAAAATTAATTCTCACGAAACCTACCATTTTTGAAAATTTGCGAAATGGAAATCACACTAATGCTACTAGAGCGTCATCATTGATCAGCTATCTGAACAATTGTTAGGTTCAAATCTAACTTCCACCTCTTCCTGACTAACTTACCTTTCGGCATTTCAACTTTCTCAAGCATCCACCATATAGATAGATATAATGGTAATCACAAAGTTTGGTTATAATTTGTTTTATATATTGAAATTCGTATTGACTACTTAAAACAACTAGATTGTTCGTTTTTTGGTGTACTTCCCTTGGTTTATTCAACAGTTGAGCAGATTCAGCTAGAAAATCTATTTTTTAGCATATCAATACTCATAATGCCTATTGTTTGTTTCTTACTCTGCTTTCTGTACATACTGTAAACTACTGAATTAGCGCCCCCTGCCAGATAAGCGCCCCTGCTGATTAAGTGCCTCCCCTAAGAGTAAAAATATCATTATAAGCACCCCTGCCAAATAAGCGCCTCCCCACTCTCTAAAGAGGGTGCTTACTCAAACAAATTTATCACCAACGCGCTTAAACATAAAATCTTAAATATAATGTTAATTTTAGATGCCTTTCATTTTTTTAACAAATGTGAATTCTAGGATTTTCTTTTTCTAAATATTTCATTCAGAATTATTGTGACCTGATAATCATTGGTTACTGCAGTATACTTCACCAGAATAACAAGTCCAACTATGTGTTTTCTTTTTCAAATAACATCTACACACAACCTTACAACAAAATGTTTTTTATTGTTCTATTTGACTAAAATAAATAAACGCCCCAGCCGAATAAGTCCCCCTCCCCATAGATGTCAAAATTTCTAAGAAAGACGCCCATCGCTTATTCAATCACTTATGTTATGTCTTGATAGAAGAATTAAAATAATTTTTGTCAACAGTTTAAAAACATTGGCACTATCTAATTCCAAATTTTCACGGTGGTAGCTAACACAAGTTCAAATTTTTAGTCTGATATTAAGGCCGAATGAACAAAATTTTTAATGCTAATGGCAGTACTTCAAAAACATAATCTGATAAAAAAGCAGACTACTTTGTGGCAGGAATAGCCTTTTTAAACTTAATTTTCTGTGCTAAATAATAGTCAAACCTTATCATTCTCTTCTCTTTTTTTAGTTTTCTCCTGTTCAATAATTTCCTCTGCGTCACTAGCTGATGAAACACGATCTTCTTTCAACCTGATTAGAAATGTGATTCAACGTAATTACAAAGAATATATTCAGGGTGCATATTACATTCAAATGTCTTGTCTATTGGGGACACCATAGGCAATCTAATATAAAACGGTTTCTAATCAATTCACAACACCTATCCAGCTTAGTTCACAATGGGTACACAATCTCTAAAATACTGAAAAGATGTTGTTTCAACATTGATTAGATGTACCAGAAGGAATTGTGTTACAGTAAATAAACGGGAAGGATTCTGTACAGTATAAACACTTTGATCCATGCTAGATTATTATCTTTAAAAAGTATGGTATTGAAAGTAGCTCACCAAACTGAATGAAAATAAAACCAAGCAAATGGTTGATGTGCCTTTGGTCAGATTCTTATAAACTTAATTCGGTCTTGAGTTGACAAAATTGAAAAGAATTTCACCAGTGGTCTCAAAATTTGCCTAGAATGCCATAACAAAATTTCAGGATGGCGCTATGCCTTTTTGGTTTATTGGTCCATTTACCATTTTGGTCAATTGCGAGACATTCTAGAATATCGTTACAAATGCTAGTACCGAATTCTAAAATGCTAGCACTTCAGGAACATGGTCTATTACGAAAGGCTGTCCACCACCTCAAAGTGATAACAATAGCCTATCCAAACTTTGTTTGGTGGGCTAATAATAGGCTACTCCTTATCTAAAAACAGCTACGAAAATTTGAAAATAATTATCTGAGGAGTGCTTTTAGAATAGTTTTCAGCTTTAAAGCTGCACTCCTCCAAGGCTAGCTAAGTGAATAAAACAAGTTTACTGATCCAAGATCCAACTGAGCAAGATAAATTCAGGTCAGATCCTCTGCTAGAAGTGAAATGAACACATTTGAACTCTCATAGGAAACTATGTGTGGGTACAGAACAATGAATAAATCACCGTGGTAGATACAATATTCAACAGGCAACTCTTACTGTTTAGTGTGGAATAAGTGGGAGGGAGTGAATAATTGGGGGGATTAGAAATCATTTTTAAAATTAAGGGGCGGAATAAATGGGGAGTGGGGAAATAAGTTTTTGCTAAATTTATAAAAATATTACTGTTGATTTCTCAAACACTCATCAATTTGTAGCTAGGGTGGTCAAGGGAGTGGAGATGTGCTTTGGTTGGAAACTTTTCCAAAAATTATTAAGTGGGGAGGCGCTTATTCAGCACTGAACAGTAATACAATTACAAACCTCCGGTCTCTAATATTCATTTTCTGGGGCTTATATCTAGTGATAGAAAAATAAATGGAAAATAAGTGCAATGAAAAGTAAATCACCCTATTTGCTAAAAGATAAAATATAATAAAACACTGGATTTACACATTCTCTAGCAACTGCAACCACTTCGCACATCTAACCTGAGAAGTGGAAACTTGCAGTGTAATGTAACCACTGTCACTGCAAGAAACAAGCAGTTTGAGAAACGGATACAAAGAAAAATATTTGATATTCTTGTGTCTGTTTGCGTCAGTTTTATAAGTAGATTTATGTATATGCGTACAACTCTTGCATCTGTAACTGCTCCACAGATTTAAAACAGGCTTTAGGACTCTGCAGACACTGTTAAATACTTGTTGTAGAACTTGTGGTGTCTGTACCTATATTTTTTTTACAAAGTTAACAAGAGATGTAAGACTAAAATTATTCAAAGAATTAGGAACATTGGAAGAATATTGGATATACACCAACATATTAACATATTCCCAACAATCAAAAAGAATAGGCAACACTGTTTAATCTTCTAAATCTCTTTAATTTTGTGTAAAACAATGATCACTATTATTCTACACCACACATTCAAGAATGAATATGGGTAAAAAAATGAAGGTATGACTTTTAAGAACAGTTAAAGCAAGAAAGAAAAAAGCCACAAAAGCACCTTAAATCTATAGTTCATTCCAATGGCAATTTTCAGATAAGAGTTTTTTTAAAAAAATACATGTACCATGAGATATATGAAATTATTTCAAATATTGTGAACGTTCTTAAGTGCACAATGCAGAGCACTCCAAAGGAGAGAGCAATTAATCATTATAGTGGAGTGATATCCTCCACACTTACTTTTATTTGGATCACTGCAATGTTTTAAAGATTTCGACAAAGTTTACAGAGGATAATCTGGAGTGACCAAGGATCGTGACATTTGATTGGTTTCGAGTTGCTCTCGTCTCGTGATTAAATAATGATCAACAAACAAAAATCTACAAAGGAACATAAATGTGAAGACTTACGCAAATTCTGCTCTTTCTCTTTGTTGAGTTCTTTTAATTCTAAAGATTAGAGAAGGAACTATTGTGAAAGCAACCAAAGTAAGCATCGATGAAACAGTGATCGAAATAAGAGTAAATAATCACTGTGGAAGAGTGATTTTAAGCATAGGTTCAGCACAGAGGAAAGTATATTTACAGAGAAGAGTATAGAGTCAACACTCTTGTAATTGATTGGTTTTTGCATATTAAAAAACCAACCAATTGCAGGCTTGCCATTTCTTCTCAGATTTCTTTCGAGCAAATTTTAAACAATTTCGTTTTTTCTATCAAAATTTCTATCACTTCAATTTACACTGACAAATCTCTCACCCCTTTCAATGTACACTGTTATCGATCCTGTAAAACAAGTGGTAATTCAGAGCAGGGTTTAATTATTTCTACAGTGATCATGAATTATTATGGTGAACAAGAAATTGACAATAACAATCAACGACATACCTTGCCTTGCTAAGTTGTGGTTTTTCTTTATTTGATTTTAAGACTCTAAAAAGTTAGTCAAAAAAATAATATGCAATAAGAAATAATTTCCATTAAGATAACTAACCATCAAATATAAGTAGTCAAATATGTGTCCATGCACATAAAGATAGGCCCCACATCAGCTATTTCATGCTGATTGTCACCTCCTGAATTAGCAAATTTTTGGTTATAACAACCATTCAAGCACTGTGTAACAGGGGGTAGTGACTCAACAACATAATAATAGAATGTCTCACCAAATTGTAAACACATTATTTATTGAACATTTTATACTTGTGGGTTAATTAATATAAATACTATTTTTCTCCATATATAAACTCTGGGCTTAAGTCTATTCAAAAGGATTTTCGAGCTTTAAAACAATAGAAGAGAATTAGAGTTTATACGTAGAAAAGTACTTTATTTTTTAAAAAATAAACTTCTGGAGATGCTACCAAGAAATAACTGAAAACTTATTTCCTGAGTAAACAAAAACAATAATAACGCTTTGAAAACTTGAAAGAGTAAAGATTATTCAAGGTTACCTTGGTGATATCTTTGGTGGTGGTGGTTGTTGTGGTGTTCTAGGTGATTCCTGCTAAACAGAAAAAAATGAACAGATGTTAAACTATAATTTCATCGAATACAGATTTTGTTGCGTAGTGAGCACACAATGTGTTGCGTAGTGAGCACACAAACTGGTCAGTTGATTCTTCTTATATATATACAATATTCTGCAAAGTATTAGTTACTTTTATTTACTTTTGTCACGTCATACCTATTTTTTTTATATTTTTCTAACTTTTACCTTTCTCCAACACTTCTATATCTAGGTTATTAATTATTCACTATGTTCATGTTATTTTGTTAACACTTTGCTGAGAGATTATTCTTACACCTAACTAAAGAAGCAAGAAATATTGTAACATTATAAACAAACTTTTTTTTTAAATTAGAATTGACTCCTAGTTAGAAGGCAGTGATTAAAGGTAAAGATTTCAAACAACTCCTTCAACTGTAAAACCATTTAAAAATAGGTGTGTGTTCAAATGAGAAAAATGAATATTTATATTTAATTGATAGAAACAGAAATTAACACTGTTCTTAAAAAGAAGAATTTGTACTTACCGTAATGCATCGATTAAACGCCCCCTTCTTTTAAACGCCCCCTCGATTAAACGCCCCCCTAAGCACTAAAATATTTAATAAACGCCTCTCTCTTTTAAACGCCCCTCTCAAATAAACGCCCCCCTCTTAAAAGGAGCGTTTATTTGAAACAGCAGCAATGCTCACGTAGCAGCCTTATGGTGTTTACTACAAATAAAAAACGAAGTTTAATCATGGTTTAATATTTAATTTTTCGCGGAAATAAACTTTCGCAACTTGAAGAAATCGGAATTATTTCAAGAACACAAACTTTCGCAATTAATTAAGGTGAGAATAAACGAGAAAATTTAATATTTGTGCAAGAAATTCATTTATGATAAAATACTTTTAGACTTCTTTGACAATAAATCTTGCGAAATACGTACTCACGACTTTTCGCGTTAATAAACTATCGCGAATAGCTAATTTTGGTATTTTTTGAAATTCTCAAATTTTGCGAAAGTTTCTTTTCGTGAAAGTTTCTTTTTGCGAAAGTTTCTTCCCCTTATAGTATTCGTATAATAGACTCACCGCAACAACAACTTGAAAGTCTGGATGAATGCCTACTGTATTGTGTTCCAGTCTAAATTGCAAAATAATGTTTAACAATTCTCAAAATATTGTATACTGAAAGAATACTGAATACGAATCCGAACGTTCTCAAATGATCCGTGTATCTTGCCTCTTTTCTTTCTTCCCTTTTTTTATTGTACGTTACGTTGAAAAGTATGGTAAGTATTTAAATATAGATCTATTACTAATGAAATCTATTTACACTAGTTATCAGCCTCATTACAAGGGAGTTTCCTTGCTCTTTCCTATTGTCTTGCATTTTTAAAATACGTATTTAAAAGGCGAGAGGGCCATGGGAACGATTGGTTTGTTACGGGCGCTAAAGTGGGAATGAGTCCATTTCAGTATAGTGATCCAGGAATTTTGAAATCATACTCAGTCATTTTGCCAAGTTCTAATCATTACTAACCTTGGCGGTAGGAGATCGATGGTCAATTGTTGGTACTAAAAAGAAATTAATTGTTTCATTTAAACGCCTCCACCGATTGATACTGCAGTATAATAAATCCGCCAATGCCATTGTCACATTGATCGAAATATAAGCAAATAATCAATATGGAGAAGGGATATTTGATTATAGCTTCGAACTTTGAAGCATGAAGATTGTTTGCTCTTATTTCGAACACCATATACATACGTTTAGGTCCTGGAATACTATGTGATGTTCTTATCCTGGACACTCTCAAATCTTTGTCCTCTTCTCTTCTCAATAGTGACAATGCTGTATCCAGAGATCTGCTACTTCGATGCGATTGGTTACCTAATATATAAATACATGTATGTCAATCTCATTCTCAGGGCTTCTTCTCTCTTGACGTCGTTAAGACAGAAAAAGCCCTGGGAATGAAGTTGACATGTATGGTACATTCATTGTCAAGCATTAATATTATTTGACATATTGAGTAATGAATGCAGCTCCTCCGGCACGTGACGTCTTAGTAACGTCACAAAGACGTCGTTTTGACGTCACGACGCCAAAACAACGTCTTTGTGACGATGATAAGGCGTCCCGTGCCCACAGAGAGAACTTCAAATCAAGTACAAATGTTTCCCGTTAGATCAAAGTTCTGTATATGTTACAAGGACTGCAACCTAAGATGATAATTTTAGTGTTTACTTTAAGCCTAATTTTAGCGGGATATCGGCATATCCGGGACTCCTCCCTCGCGCATCAACTTATCTTGACAACCAAATATGCTAAAGGACCGCTCAAACCGATCCCACATCAATTTATGTTGGATGAAAATTTGTTCCAGAACAAATTTCATCCAACATGTCCAACATAACTTTTTTCCTTTTTTTTTGCGAAATATTGGTTGAAACGGGTTCATTTCGGGTTCATTGCATCCAACATGGTAAATTTGGCATTTTTGATGAAATGTTGGATCGGTTTGAGTTTTAAAACCTTGACATTTTCCTTGACATAAATGGTGACTTTCCAAATGTGTACGTATGTGTTCGGGAGCAATTATGAACAATATGAGTTATATTATTTCTGTGAGTTAAACGTCAAGAGAGAAGCCCTGGGGACGAGGTTGTAAAATCAATGGTCTTTTTTTTTGAATATCAATACTAATGAAAGAATAATAATGAGAGCATAATGACCAATTTCATATTGGGTTAAATGAGTGAAGTTTGCTTCTATCCTCAAGTCCTTTCAAAATTCGAACACAGAAAGAGTTGGAAACGATGTTTTCTTCATGATCTTTACGTAGTTATCCAACAGCTTGTTCTTACCAGATGATCTGCTTTTAAATCCATCGTTTTCATCAGAATTTCTTGAATTGTATTGAACCTAAAATGTAGAGAATATACGGTCCGTAACCCTTACATTGACCCCTAAATGAGTTTTACCCTAAACGATCTTACATTTGAACCAATCAATTGCAAGCTCGTTTAGAAACTAAATTTAACCACATTTAACAAAAATGGAACTGCACAGAAGAGTGTTATGTCAACGAGTTTATAATAGATTGGTTTCTTAAGCACGAAGACCAATCCATTACAAGATCGTTGACTCATATTCTTCCCCGTATAGTTTTTAAGAACCTCCCTAAACTCTATCAAACATTGATCATGCTAAGTAGACGACAAAAGATACGGTCATCATTTGCATTAATCCTTATGCTCCAAACGGTTTTTCGTTTCGAGATTACCTCCTATGCAAATGATGACCATAACTTTTTTGTTTGGGAATCAAAATCATAAAATAAGGATATTTTTAACCCTTCATTAGTATGGTGTGGACCCCTGAATTTTTAAATTTTGCTGTGAAAGTAATATAACAAAAATTATTATTCAGGAGGTTATTTCTTACATACATTAAAAATCTGCATCATACTTTTGTGACTTTTTGCCCCCTGAATCTTCTAATACCTTCTCATGAATTAACAAATTTCCGGGGGTAACCCACCTTACTAACGAAGGGTTAATTAAAAATAAACCTCGATCTATCACTCTTCTTTAAACTTATAAACCATCTTCTCCTTAACACGGTATACGTTCCAAAATAGCTTGACGACAAAAGAATAGTATTACGTAAATCATACCCAGCCGGCAAAAACCTGCTCAAAGTCAGCAAAATAACGTTTTGACTTTGAACAGGTTTTTGCCGGCTGGGCATCGCCAATAATAAATTGATATTGTTGACCCGATAATCCAATAAGCAAAAAGTTGTTCAAAGTCTGCGGTAAACGTTAGAACAACGTTGAAAACTGGGATACAGCTGATATATTGTTTTGGACACCTATTCTGCATTTATTTTTTCCCACTATAATGCTTACCTTTGCAAGATCTACACTTCTCGTACCCAACACAGCAGATGCTCTCTCAAATTCCGGTTCTAATCTTTTACAATCGCTGCACCTATATAAGTTCAAGCTTTAATATAACTGCCGGGTATCTCCTGTGGAGGACTGTATCTGAGTATAGTTTTCAGCTGAAAACTATACTTAAAAACACTCCACCACGTGTGATATTCAGCAGTTATATTAAGGCTTGATAACAAAGAATTTAACAGAACATTATTAATTATCACTACAGGCTGCGCATGCACAAAAGCATGCAGGGATCGCCAGTCTATGTTATAGAAAAGGATACATTAAGGCTGATTTCCACTGGCCAAAAAATTCGCTGCAAAAGCCAGAAGAAGACATTTTATTGGTAGAAATTGACGCCACATATGGTGTGACGTCAATTTCCGCCAATAAAATGTCTTCTTTTGTCTTTCGCAGCTAATCTCTCGCCTAGTAGAAATTAACCTTTAGCGTACAACATTTTGATAGAAATTGTAACTACATCACAAAACCGATTCACACGATCTATAACGTGTTCACAGAACTCGTATACCGACCATATAACTAATACGTTTACAAAACCCATAATATGTTCCCGGAACCAAGTCGACAGAACCTATAACCTCTTTAGAATTTAAAACCTGTTCATAGAACCTATAACCCATAACCTTCATAAGCTTCAAAGCTGAAAACTATACTAAATTCTTCCTTCACAAGTGATGCTGTATTAAGGCTTTTACTTACCATGGGGCATAAAAGTTTACCAATAAAACGTCTTTATTACTTGCATAACTTAAAAAATTGTCATCTGTCAGTTCTGTTGTATAGGCATTGGTATATCCAATCATACAAAGCAATAACACAGCTGCAACTACCATTTTGATAGATTTTTATTATACCCTAAAACTAACATTATATCGAGATGATTATACCGCTAGTCTGGGAAAGATCAGACCGCGTGTCTGTTAGAATAAGATCACTAGTCTGCAAGAGCCAGTCAAAAGCTAAGGTCACTAGTTTATAAAAGAAAGATCACAAATCCAAACAGCGAAGATAAGGTCATTAGTCTATCAATTAGTCTGGAAACAGAAGAAATTGCAACCGTATTAACAACAGTGTTTTGAAAGAATTTTTGGATAGTTAAAAGATGATCATCAAGCATAATTGGCAATGTACGCTCCCAGGTGCAGAGGCTTCACCTTAGAACACCCAAATACAAAAGCCTGGAATACATCCAGATACAAAGGCCTCACCTTGGCTTGGTATAAATTCAAGTACAAACCCTTTATCTTGAAATACGTTAAAGTACAGAGCATTCGCCGTGGAATACATCCAGGTACAAAAAGCTGCACCTAAAAACGCGTTCAGATACAAAGTTCTCACCTTGGAACACATCCAGATACAAAGCTCTCACATTGGAACGCATCCAGATGCAAAGCTCTCACCTTAGATCGTCTAGATACAAAGCTCTCACCTTGGAACACAACTAGGTATAAATGTCTCTTCTTTGAATGCGTCCAGAAACAAAGGCATCAGCTTCGAGCAAGTACAAAGCCTTCAACTTTGAACGGGTCCAGATACAAAGGCCTCACTTTAGAACGCATCCAGATACAATTACATTCAAACATATCCATATACAAAGGCCTAAATTTTGAACGCGTCCAGATACACAGCTCTCACCTTGGAACACGTCCAGGTAGAAAGCTCTCACCTTGGAACATGTCCAGATACAAAGGCCTCACCTTGAAACGCATCCAGGTATAGAGGCATCACATTCGAACACATCTAGATACATCCATGTACAAAGCTCTCACCATGGAACGCGTTCAGATACAAAGGCCTCACCCCGAAACACAACTAGCTACAAAAGCCCTATTCACCTGGTAATATATCCCAATACAAAAGACTCACTTCAAACGCGTGTAGGTGCAAAGGCCTCACCTTTCAAACACATCCAGACACAAAACCCTTACTTGGAAACGCCTCCAGCTGCAAGGCCTTCACCTTAGAACGCGTCCAGATACAAAGGTCTCACTGAAAATCAACTGTTATACTAAGCGAATATCTTCTGGAGATTCTTCTCATCGAAGCAAATACAGTTTTAGTATTCCGTAAAACAACTTCGAAAATATAATTAATTATATAACTATAGGCCTATTTACAAATACATGAAGACGAGATGTTGGCTGCTCAAAGTAGAACTTGATGCAATGAGATAACTTCCTTTTTGTGCACTGCACATAAAAATCCTTTTTTAAATACAAATTATCTTCCACCATTATTTGAATTAAACATTAAATTAATATATACGAACAAATTCGTTTGTTCTTGTTTTCATGCTTCAGTGACTCTGAATTTACTTTTAGGAATCTGTTCGTTCTGAATGTGTCTAATAATGCAACGCATGAATGGATTACTCACAGACAACACTTTCGCTCTATATATAATGTCAATACCGTCTATATACTGCACTTTTTTTACTGCTTTTCCTTCGATTTTCGATTTTATATATAACAAAATAAAAAGCGATTAGAAACCCAGCCGGCAAAAAACTGTTTAAAGTCAGCAAAATAACGTTAGAACAACGTTCAATGAACGTTGTTTTAACGCTATTTTACTGACTTTAAACAGGTTTTTGCCAGCTGGGAACAAATTTGACTTTTGAATCTGTAGTCAACGACTTACTAGGTGTTTGGTGTTTGGTCACGGGATGAAATTGTGAGAAATTGATGCGTGTTTGGGATTTCTGCTTGTAAAGGCTTTTTAAGAGAATAAATATATTTTCATTATTTAGTATTATTTTCATTTTAAAACCCGACCCTCAACCAAGAAGGCAAGGGTAAAATATTTAAAAGAAATAAAAGTAAGTTTCCTTTACCAGGCTCATTTGCCAAAGAGTGATTAGAGAGTAAGTTAGTAAACATTTACTTAACGTTAGTATTGAGGCAATATGAATGTCATAACATGCAAAGTGGACATTATTATTTTAGCCCAACCCAAGATATAAAACTTTTTTAAAATTGCTCAATAGTCCGAGCTATATTTGGCATTGATGGGAAGAGAATTCCCACTCGCTAATATCGATTTGGTTATAGGAAGACTGAACAAACAAGATGAACAAAGCGAGCAAAGAGTGATCTTTACAAGAAACAGTTCATTATAATATCAGGATAAGAACCAAGTGAGCTTTAATAAACCCCAGTTAAATAAGCATGCATGCGATGAAGCGATGAAGTTTGCCAAACAATATGGCTGCCACACAGTTAGCATAAAAATTACAAAACTTTAATTACTTGTATCTCCACTAATAGTTGTCTTTAAGGAATTAAATTTTCAGAATGTGTTACTGACATTACAAGCTTTCATGTTATTTATTTAGAATTTTGACCAAAATAGGGTGATTATGTGACTTTACGCATTTACAGACTACAAGAAAGGATCGACCCTCTGGAGGTGCAAAAGATTAGATAATGAAACTTGTCACACTTTTAATCAAACTTATTTCTAAAAATTCTGCGCAAAAAAAATCGGAAAAAATAAGTTATGACGGAGGTATGACGTCACAAGTAAGGCACAGTACTAAATTAAAAAAATAAAATTTATTTGTGTTGAGTGCTGTTGAATGGCAATAATGGCATTGTTGAGTTTACCTAAATATGCAATCGTGGCTCTTACAATTACAATAGGGATACAAAAAAACAATATAAACTCATTTATGGTAATCTTGGTTAGAAGAAAATGGATTTGATCAGAATAGTTTAGTCCGAAAAACACTTTTTATAATTGACTGTTGAATTTGGTTACATCAATAAGACTGTGTGAAGAGAAGCAAACAGTAGATACCTAGCTATATCGGATTGTTATGTATGGAATTGGGACTAAAAGGTCACAACCTTAGGAGAATTTAGATATAATCAATGCAAAACGTGTTTCTAAAATATATGGTTCTGGTCGACAAATTACAATGTTCTGATCTGTAAAATATCAAAATCTGGTCTGTAAATACAATTTCTTATTGTTTACTAATTACATTAGTCTTAGAAATATTTAGTTACACTTTGTTAGGTCACTATTTTCAATTTTTTTGCCCCCATGCCTAACAGGGTTAAATTTCAGCTACATATCAATAGTGCCCAATTACTTGACAGAATTAGTGGGTGTTACTCAAGTATTATTGAATAACAACCCTAAATTTTCTCGATCCACGCATAAGAACATTAGCTTAATCTATTCCTACTGGGGGCACAACTCTTTTTTTTCACTAGAAATTTTAAGACATTCTTATAATTTATATAGCAGTATTTTGTTTTTTTTGGCAACTAGGAATAATGATATATTTAAAAATATTAAAGGATTGGCTACTAGAATTGAAATTATCTCATTACCAGCCGGCAAAAACCTGTTCAAAGTCAGCAAAATAGCGTTAGAACAACGTTCTTTGAACGTTGTTCTAACGTTATTTTGCTGACTTTGAACAGGTATTTGCCGGCTGGGTTGTTGCTAATCCTTTAATACCAATGTAGGACCACAACAAGCACCATGTTTATTCTTTTAAAAATAAATCTTTATTTAAAAACAAACTTAGTGTCATAAGTCAAAACAAGCACATAGATATACATATACATACATATTATTACTGATATATGTAATATGATATAAGGTTTATTTTTGCAACTAGCCACTCCATAGTTTGCTCTCCCTTAATAAGACCACAATAGGGTGGAGTTGCTAAATTTCTTCTATTTATTTATTTTATTTTTTTGCCAGATTTTACAAATACAACAATAGGATGGAGCTACTCTTCATTCTACGGTCCCCCCATCTTTTGAACTGTATATATGGAGTAGTGGGAAAATAAAACCTTATATCATATTATTCTACGTAAAAAGGGGTCTAGCGCAAGATGAATTTGCAGACATTTCTTAATTTCGTTAATATAATAATTAATTAATAATTAATTCTGACGTTTACACCCACTCTAATTTCCGAAATTAGAAATAAGCACCGGTCCTGTTAGCGCCCTGACCCCCCCTCCCCTCTCTCAAAAAAAAAGAAACTTGAGGGTTGCTAATTAGGTCATTTACGGTATTATACTGCAGTGCAAAATAAAGGAAGTTATTGCATTGCATCAAGTTCTACTTTGAGCACCCAACGTCTCATGTATTTGTAAATAGGTATATTCATAATCAAATAGAATTAGGACGAAACTTATTTTTAAAAGAAATTTTGCTAGTTTTGTTGCCTATCTGTTGCTTTGATGATTCGGAAAGTTAAGAGATTAGGAATAATAAAATACCCTTTAGCAATTAGAGATCAAATCTAAAGTAGCAACAAGCAGTTGAGCAACAATTTTCTAAAGGGACCGTAAATATCGTTCGGGGGAAAAAAATCATTAACGCTACTGGTGGCTTTTTATATAATTCTATTTCCCACATTTCGTCCCAATTTTTAAGCTATACCTATGTAACGGGAACGTTAAGATAAAGGCTATATTCAGAAGCCACCTACAGCAAAATTTCAATTATTAGAGTTCAGTTTTTCTTCACACTAATCTGTGAATAACTTAACCTTGATAGGACTGGGTGGGCGGTTTCCGCGGATTCCGCCCCCTCTTGAGGTGTTTATTTTAATAACATTTTATTTGATTAACTCTATCAACTCTAAACTTGGTGACTTTCATATAATTCTATTATACACCTTCTGGCCAAATTTCTAAGCTATACCTAATGAAGAAGTTGAAATAAAGGCTATATTTTGAAACCACCTAGAGCAAATTTTCTGTTATTAAATCGCAATTTTTCTTCAAACGTAATTAGGAATTACTTAAGTTGCATTTGGAATTGAAACTTGTAACTTTGTCCAATTACTACTTATGGTGATGTAAATCATTTAATGAATGTTTGTCACATGACCATTCTGTTTTCCCTGATTTTTCAAGTTTCGGGATTTTACTTGGGTTTTGGAAATTATTTGACACTTTTTCTGTTCGAATTTTATAAAACCCGTAAAGTATGCTATGAAGGCATTCATTAGCTCAAAATTCAATAAAAATAAGCTTTTCCGGGTTCAGTTTCTATAAAAATGAAAATGTGAATAACGTTTTTATAAATAAAGCGATTAACTTAAAATTTGGACCATAGACTCGTATTATGATTTAAATTCTTTTTAAGGCCTAAATTTCTCGATTTGCCCGATTTTGGAAAAAATCGAATTGTTTCAGATTTTCGGAGAAATTTCGCATGGTTTCAGTGGAATTTTTTTAAAACCGGTATCTTATGGAGATAGTAAAAAGATATGTTAAAATATAATCCCTTGGCATTCAAAAACTGAAGACAGAACATAAAAATACGAAACCAAACTGCTCCAATTGCACTTTGAAGAATACATGTTTTTTTTGGAAAAAAAATCCGATTAAAAGAAACATATTATGTCGTCCTTAAAAAAGTCATGACCTTAGCAAAAAAAAAATTAACGTCAAATTGTTCCTTTGATTGTCCCTTTGACTATATTCGTACCAAGTTTCCTGATGTTATTTTTTTTTTTTATTATTTTTGATTTGTTTTACATGGGTAACTCGTAAGTCAAACTATAAATACATAAGCTACATAGTTAACTATTTATACTCATAAAAAAAACAAAAAAAAACATTCTTCTATACTAATATACTAAATAAATACTATTAAACAAATAAAAACTCATAATATAAGGTT